>VZSC01013699.1:169652-181101 GCA_013398225.1 Steatornis caripensis | reverse complement strand
TACTTCGCTATAACTGGACTTCATGCTGTGTGTGGAATTGGAGATTAAAACCTGTTAAGAGTAAATTTTGCTCCTCAGTGTATCATGTGGGAAGAAAATACAGTGAAATTGTATTCAGGAAGATAATTTGTTTGAAGAACCACTATAAAGTTTGTTGAAGAACTGAAGTAACACAACTTACTAAAGGAATTTCTGTTGCTGGATGAGAACAGGAACTATGTAGCATGAGCTTTAGCAGGAACTAGGTAGTGTGATGAATGTAAGGATCTTGATGAAAAATGGTTAACAAATTAACAAATAACTGCTAAGTTGGCAAAAAGAATAGTACAGGGGAAAAAAAGGTGCTCAGGACAAGCCTCGATCCAAAGAATTAATGAAACAAGAAATTAATGAAAATACAAAGAGTCAAGTAAATGCCCCAATGAAGAAAGTTATAATAGCCATTACTCATTAACTCTCTTTTAATAAAAAATAACAATAACCTGCTAATAATTTCTACAAGGGATGGTGGTTCTGCAGTTAAGAGACCTCTGCAGATCAGAATGGCTCTTGCTGGTGCAAATTCACACACATACACACACACAATCACAGCTGTTGGAAAATTAATGTTTATTTTCTAGTCATTTTCCACTCTACTAGACTTTGACATTTTTGAAGGAGGGACCACATCCTGTTTGCCCTGCACAGGGCTTGACACCTCCACGCAAGTGATGTACCTCAACCCTCAAGTGTTAGGGGCCAGACAATGCAGCAAACGCAGGAGGGGACAAACAACAACACTGTTCCATTGACAGTGGTCCTCCCTAAATGTCATGACCTTTCCAACAGCTCTATTCTTAAGCCAACATCATTCTTTAGGGACAATCCAGAGAGGAATGTATTATTGGGACAGAACAAATACATCTAATGTCTAATGGACATTCAGAAGGTGAATGGGTCTGCCTAAGGTATCTCTGGACAACCTTTGAGGCACTTGCTCATTTCTATTCCTAGATGAGCAGCATAATCAGGTTACTTTGAGAGGGCTGCTCTGTTTTCATGTATAAACCTAGAGGATCCAGACAATGCCTGTACTGGGTGGGCTGGACCCCCAGTCTGAATGTGAGCATGTGGATTTCTTTTCTGCGAGTTTTGAAGGTCAGATATATCGTACACATTGCAGAGCCTTTATTTCAATATTGTGTGGAAGGGATAAAGTTGATAACAGCATTTTGGGACTGATGCTCTCGCAAAAAGAATTTTAAAAAAGAACATAACTAGTTAGGCTCCTGTCTCTACTCTTGTATGTTGTAGCACACCTGAGAGAACAAGATGTGATCTCTGCAGTTCTTGACTGTTCTCCAATACAGTCACCAGTTACAAATATCTTTATCAAGTGAAGCAACAGTTCTGACAAGCTGGAAGAGCTTAAACTCAAAAACACCTTTACGAGTGGACATTAAAGATGCTGCTCCATTCTAGTTTTACCGCCTGGGGTAAATGTGCAGCATGCAACAGGCAAAAGGAGTTTCACAATACCCAGGATCATCAAGCCCTTCTGCCTTTCCTTTTAGCCCCAAAGGAGCGAGAGGCTGGGGGAGGAGGCAGGGGAGGCTGGTGTTTCAGACTCAGCGGCCTGCTGGTAGGTGTCTGGGGGTGCAGGCTGTCCCCTCTGTGGCAGGCAGAGACGAAAAAAGCACTTCCCTGGATCAAATGCACATTGCTTCAGAGTTGCACTGAGGTTCCCATTGCACCAGGAGATAAATGTCCCCAGATGCTGTTTGCTTCTCAACCACAGCGAGGAACCCCATTTCTGTGCCCCTAAAAGCCAAATTCTCTGCTTTCCCTGCCTGTACAACGTAGCTCACCACACGAAGATGCAGTAGTGACAGAATGACAGTTTTATAACTCAGTCTTTCATTTATGATTTTTTTGATGGCTGCAGTGTCATGGGAGTCTCTCCCCGCAAGGTGGGAGAGACCTCAGGTATAGCTGAGCTCCTGTGCTGGAGAAGTTCTTGTGCACCAGCTGAAGTACAGTGTGATCACGCACATTTCTAGCCTCAAATGCATGGGGTCAGATGCTTTCACTGATGATTAAACTACCATCTTTTACACTGAGAGAAAACATAGTTGGTTATTGTGGCTCAGCTGACGCACATGAACTTGTTGCTCCCAAGGACTGAGATCTGCGTCTGAATCCTGAGTGGGCAGAGCACAACCTCAAAGTGTCTAAATGGTAGAGATGATGCTTTATTGGTTTCCTCTCATGCAGCAGCTGTACAACTGGAGGGAAGTGAGAGAGCTCAGTGCAATGGGCTGCGTGAGAGCTCGGGTGAAGGTATCACTGTCTCCTTCTCACAGCCAACAGTTGTTCTTGTGTTTACCCTGGACATATAACACATGCTACATCTGTGGGCCAGCAGCAAATTTTTCTTAAAAACACCTTGCAGGACAGAGCTACAGGTTCAGCCTTTCTTGTCCTAAACTCAAACTGCCAGGCACCTAACCACCCCCGAGAATGCTTGATAACCAGTGGTTGTTTCTTTGGGATTTTCTCCACGAACCCTTCAGATACAGCAAGTGCATTGCTACACACAGGAGACTTTACCTCAGAAGCCTTTTCTGGGTCTGTAATTGTCCCTTCTGGATGTGTGGTCACAAGAATCACTAGAAACCTCCCAGATGCTCAGGCATTCAGAAGCAGCCAACTTTAGCTCCTGAGGTTTCCAGTAAGCCAGGGAGCACAAGCACAGGACACAGACATGGCTCATTAGTCTAAATGTTTCCTGTGAAAAATCTCACTTTTACCTGCACTAGTTCAGCCCAAACCATCTGGCCCCAGGAGAAAACTTCCAGTATTTATGTTACTTTTTGATCGAGTGCCAGTTCCCTATTTGCAAGTTGTCACATCTCCTCCAGTATAACCAGCTGAGCCTTTTTTCCTGGTGATACCCTCCTTCCTTCACAGATCTCTACACAGACTAAATCCTGCAAGCCCTGCTTTTTCTCAGTCCTGGAGATAGTTCAATGTCTCAGAACTAGTTGTCTTTTTCATCTCTGGTTATTTGTGTATTTTGTGGTACTTCCATCTCCCCAGTGAAAAAATTTCAGTGAAGCCAAACCAACTAGAGACATGATTATTACAGCCATAGTTTTCGAATATCCGATGGCTGTGATGAGTCCCCTCCATGAAACCTCTGCATAAAACACTAGCTCACAAGGCAATCAGAGCTGGTCCTGCCCTAGCTAGTACTTCATAGGAAATGGATTCAACGCAGCTGCTTCTTTATAGGTAGGTATTAGCAGGACCTCTGTGGCTCTTGTTCCCAGCTATGCAGGAGATATCAGGCGCAAGACCTGTGTGCTGTACATGAGCCTTGGGAGTCATCAAGGTCCCAGCTCCAGAGCAGCTGTGTACCGAGCACAGTGCTCCTACTGTGTGGCTGGCACCTCCATGGGAGCACTGTTTTGAGGAAGCAGGACTGGTCCTTTGTGTCCCCGGCCTTGACAATAGAAAGTGGACTTCCTGCAATGCTTCCGCCATCACTTCTTGCCCCTGGCCACAGCACAGCTCTCCAGCAAGAAAGCAAAGAGACAACTATCCAGGAGGACTCTAGCAGCAGCAGGACCTGCTCTGTGACGCCATGGACAAGACACCAATGAGTCATCTCAGGAAACAGCTATTTGCTTGGTGGGATGCTTTCAGTCCCTTGGGTCATCCAGTGTGAGGTCCCTATCCCTCAGGCTGAGCTCAAAGGATTTTCCTGTGCTGTAAATGAAATCCGCAATACAGAGATGAGGAAAAGGGTACAGAAAGTTGCGGGGCTTTGTAAGCAGCTTCAGTACGTAAATGTGTGACTTCCTCTGCATCTTTATAGAGTGGAGCACTTTATATTCGAGTTTGATCCACAGCTTTGAACACAAGAATATGCATAGTAGACAGAAATTATATGTAATACATTTAGATAAGGAAATAAGAAGCCAAATTCCCTGACTCAGATCCATCTGTTGTAATGTACCTTTGATGTAAAACCAGCCTCTTAAAGGTACTTCTCTGCTTTCAGCTTGCTCCTGGATTCAGCTCTTATACTTCAAATATAAGAAGTACTCATTAAAAGGTAATAAAGCCCTGCAAACTTAAAAAAGAACCTCCCAGCAACTCTGACACTGATAATACATGTTCCTAGTGAAGAAAAACCCAGCTGATAAGCGTGACTAAAATAGCAAAGGATATACATTGATGTGACCTAACACCAAAAAGAATTTCTGTCATAAAGGGAAGGCTTGTTTTGTGCTTGTCAGTGTATGTTTACATTTCTAAAGTCTTTTGTAGCAATTTCTATATGGGAATTGTCTCATTGTTTGCTGTGAGAAAACCTCAGAGAAAGGCTTGAAGGGTAAGCCACAAACTGTGCTATTTTTGAAACTCCTGTACTGTATTGATTCCTACTTGACCTTTTCTTGAGGTACTCTTGACCTTAGGTCTATGCACTAGTCCTAGTGCCGGTCTTATTCCTAGCTCCCCATCTTTGTTCTTCTGAGGGTCCCCTTGGATTCTTAAACATCTTTCAAGACCACCCAAAACTGTGCTCTCCTGGCTATACTTTCTTGGAAGAAATTAACATAACTTCTGTCTTGAATTTCAACTGCAGATGGAGTTCAAAATAATATGTGACTTCCATCATACCTCTGTGAATGTATTATATAAATGTATGTATGATATACATGACTGTACTGACTATAAAACTTCCTGCTGCTAGTTAACACCTTCTGTTGAAAGAAAAAGCAATTGGGAAGATCTGCCTTTTTATTTTGTGAGTAGACATGTTTTAGTAAGCCAGGCAAAAGCTGTGGTCTCCAAGATAAGGAGCTCACACCTGTGGGGTGAGTGTTTCAAGGCCTGCCAGTGTAAATATAATGAATTCTTTCTAACTGCCTCATGTTGATCCTTGGATAGTAGGTTTTAATGGATAAGCAACAAGATGGTGGTGTTTCTGTAGACAGTACTTTGCTGGCTCACAGTACTTTGTTGGCTCCAGCCACGTGAATTGAAGGGCTCATTCCAAACAAAGAATAGCTTGAGATGTCTTGTTCTCTGTCATTGTCAATGGCACGTACACACCAGAGATCATTCTGGTCAAACCCTACCTTCAACAGCCATGGACAAACCTGGAATGGAAATGGGACAACTTTGTTCCAGTTGGTAACTGTATCATCTCAAACAAATGTTTTCAGTTTCCAGATAACTAGAAGACACAATTGCTTTGGGCCACAAATCTCCCAAGAACATATCTATGACTACGAATCTAGTCAAGCTCTGTGATGGCAGGGGCTAAATTAGAGAAGACCAAGGTATCAGTCATAATCGTGCTGTTGCCATCTTGATCAAGGCAGACTTTCAAAGGATTACGGAGAAGCTGGTGACTTGGTAATGAAGGTTAACAAAGAGATTCATATCCATATCTCTTAATAAAGAAAGTAGAAAACACAGTTAGATAGCCAAAGGCAGAGGATGGTCTTGCACAAATGAAAGGCAGAAAAAAGCTGATACTGCAGCTGGAATGCTATTATGTGCATGTGTGTGTCTGTTACACAGAGCTCCTATGTGTAGGTACTGTGTGCTGCTCAGTTACAGTGGGGATTTGTTCTTCCCATTTTAATGAAGAACCTCTGGAGAAGGAAAAAGTGACATATCTTAGCTTTCCAGTTTGTCTGTTTGCTACTCCTTAATCATTCTTCTGGAAATTACAGAAGAACAGTTCTTTGGAGAGTAGGGAGCACTTCTTTTGGATGACATATTTTCCATACATAAACATTCAGTGTAGCAATTTGAGATGTATAAGCAACAAGTGCAAATGAGTTCATTAAACTGAAATGTCACTGAGAATTGCAGTGACGACTCTATCCCAGTTAGAAGCAGGTCATTGCAATTACTCCTATCACAAAACTGAACCTGATGGAGGACCTGGGTTACTGCCCTCACAGAGCCAGGGACTTTATTTCCTGCTCCTCAACAATGTGCAGATGTAATAATGCAAAAGTCAGAGGCAGCATGCACTTTAATTGATGCTATATTTAGCAAAAAAACATACAATGAAGCAGTAATATAATTTCTGCTGATTTTCTTTCTTTTTTGGTAAAAGGAAAAAAAAAGTGTGCAAAATGAAACTAGATTTACAGGCCTTGTAACTGATACAATCTAGAGATGACCCTTTAGTTGTACCTGTTGGAAGGGCTGACAATCATTCTTATGGGAAGCAGTTTGATCACACTGAAGTTAAAACTTCCTTGTCAGGTCCCTTGCCCTTTCATATGACTTAGATGTGTCCACAGTCATGCTGTTGTTTGAGATGCAGATTCACGCAACAATTCATTAAAAAAACCCTCATGCAAACATGAAAACAGCCTCAATCCAGAAGATTAATTCATCCTTCAGGAATAATGATACAAGTGTGCAGTTAAACATCCCAATGTGTTCCTCATAATGCCAATACCTGGGCCATTTGTTGATCTTCATAATTTGATGACAGGTCTGTAGTGAGATTATATCTGCATGTGGATTGTGAAACACTTAATGACCATGAACAGATGTATGAGGAACCTCACCAGGATCAGCCCTATGCATGCTCTCTGACAGTTCCCCAGTGAGAACAGCATTTTGACACACATCACTGCGTTGATTTTTAATCCATCTAACATGATCCCCACAAATTGTGTGATTCAAGTGTTTCAATCAAATTGTCATGCAGGATGCCTTGAAGACGTCAACTATTTTATCAATACAGTTATCTGTGTCAACCAGGCCCATAATCACGTCAAACAAGAATGTTGCCTTCCTTTGACAAGACTTGAACTCCACGAAAATATAAATAACAAACTTCTATAATTTGTAACACACTAATTCAAAGCTAAGTAATATAATATGAAACATTAAAATATTCTGTTCCAATAAAGTAAAAAGTTAATCCAAGCAATTAGTTTTCATTTTTCTAAAAGCAAGCTCATTGAAATAGACATGTTTCACATAATTGCATCCAATATTTCATCTGAACGTATTAGGCGGTAATTTTTTAGTGGAAAAAGGTTTAGTCTGAACTTTTTTGACCAGCTGTGAAACCAAAGCTCCTAATACTGATAATTTCTGTCAGGTAAGAGATGGACTAGACAAATCATTTTCTTACAACTCTGTCATCAGTATTCTTCATGCGCCTTGCGTGGTCTCTCTAGGAGGCTGGTAACACAACATAGATCACAACCTTCACAGGACAAATGCATAGTTAAGTTCTTTTATACCATTGGTACTATTTAGTATGCAGTGTGTGTAGGTTCAACAGGCATGAGCATTAAATGGCCCATATGGGGCAGCAGTAACAAAACAGCAAGCTGATAGAGATGAACCAGAGGCAGGAGTCCTTAATCCCCCAAGCAGCCCACCTCCTAATGGAGCTGTCTATGACATTTGCATTGTTACATAAAACCCCTAGTCCCAATGAGTATGGGAGTGGGAGGGGGATAAAATGAAATTTTATAGTGAAGCAGTAGTTCAGGAGAAGAGGGGCAAGTAGCTATTTAAAGCTAAGGAGGAGTGTACGGGACCCTGTGACGTTAAAACATGGTCCATGGCCCTTCAAGCTGATACACGCCGTAGCCAGAAGGGATATGGCACAGAGAACTCACCCAGCTTTACCTCCAGAAAGTGAAGCAAGCACTCAGCTGCTGCTGTATCCCTGTCCCTGGGCTTCATGTTTGAGTGCTCTTGCACAGCAGAGCCTGGGCACTAGCAAACTACCCGGTTTCCACTGGTAGTGCTGTTATTTACATTGTCCTTTCTTGTAATTTATTTCTAGTCTTGCAATGAAAAGCCTGTCATTCAGCCTTGATTAGTAAGGATCTTGTTTATTTTGCCCCTGAAGCCTGTTCCGGGATATGGGAGCAAGGTAGAGGGTGGAGGAATTGGGAAAGTTACTGAAGTGGGGTAATGAATCCAAATAAAGCAGTGAGGGTGCTCTGCGCACACGTACACACCCCTCCAGACATTAGGTGAGCAGGGGACTGATGTGGTGGGATCCCTTGCTGCCACACCGCAACAGTCTGGTTCAGGAGGAGAGTTTCCATCCTACAGGCACGAAGCAGCCTTGCAAAGAGCCAGGGAAAGAGCAGACAGTCCCACGCAAACAAGTGGGACATCAGGCCTGGGTATAAAGCTGTCAGCACAAGACTAAGGCATTAGCATACAAAAGCATTCCTCCTCTTCTCATCACCTTTCAGTCATAGCTCTCAGTACACAACATGGTCCAGATTTCTTCAGCGTTTAAAAGAAAAACTCTGTCTCTTTCAGCTGGGGAAACTAACACACTGGTATATTAGCAAGCAAAAGGCTGATTCCTCCTAGGTAAAATGATTTCATATATGTGTATATATATACATATATATATATTAACAGATAATTGGGCTTCGTGCCTTGTGGCCAGATGGAAAATATGCAACCAAATAACTATAAGTGCGGAGATCTGTAAAGGCATTCATGGTTGTGTCTGTCTAGGAATAACTGGCGGTCACTGGCCCAGAAGTCTGAGGTGCTAAACCTGTTTTGCTGGCCCCTTACTTCCAGATCAATCACCTTCACAAGGCTATGGAGCTCTGAACTGGTACAGACCTGTTTTACTCACTTACATTTGTTCATAAAAAATCTGTGAAAGAGTAACTTGTCCTTGCAAGCTTGTTAGCAGCGCAGGACTGGTCTGCTCTATAGCCTGCACGAGGCCGGTGCAGGATGTGAGGGCAGTATTACCGCTGTGCTCTGTGCCTGCAAAACTGGGTAGAAAGTGCTTTGCATCCTCATGGCTTGTCTGCATGAGATTTGTACTGCGGAATGAGCTGGTGAGGCACAGACCTGACATTCATGATTGCGGGCTCCCCTGGCTTTCCTTCAGATCAGCCCTCTAAGATACTTCCAGTGTGACTGTAAGGTAACACCCTGCGAGCTGCCCACCCTTTGGCTTGTGGGCTCAAGGTGCTCCTGGTGCTGGCAATGCATCGGTGGGGACTGGTGTCCCTATGCAGTATCTACAGTATCACTATGTGGATGTGATTAATGACGAGCATAAGGTGAAATTCAGCAGAAGATACGACATCTCTCCCAAAATGAGCATTTCTGCTGGGAGGGGTCTTTCAATTTCTCACTATTGTGTTGAAACGGATGAAAAGATACTATTTCTGTGGTTTTTATACAGGGAACATCATTTTAGCAGAATATTTTACAGGTCTAAATTACACTGCAGTTTAAACCAGTCAGCATCAATGGGCTCTTGGTCCACACGCATACTCCCCTGTACGAGGGCAGCTGAACGAGGCAGTTCACTGACAGGGCACGATTTGGTTATCTACCACTTTGCACATTAAGACCTGGAGCTAATGAAGAGTGCTGACACTTCAGCATAAAGCCAGGGAGAGTGTTTAGATGCTGTATCTCCCGCTGCAGCAGAGAGGGAGCCCTGAAAAGCCACCTCTAGGGAAGGCAGAAGTTTGCTGCCTGCTCCGGCTGGATGTGACTGCGAGGTTCCTGACCCACCGGGCTGCAGTGACAGCGTGCGACGGGCTGTCTGGAAAGCCATGCCCTGCTGCACCAGGCCTCCATGCGATTTAAGGCTCCTCCTGTTTAGCAAATCCTTTGTAGCAGTTTTGTAGACGAGCCAGGCTAGCAATGTTCATCGTAGTTATCATAGCCTGTGCAGGCTGATATTCTGCTTAGCTCGTGTTAGCTTTGGATTTCATGTCTGTGCTAAACAAACGCCACTGATTTTGAAATAGCTGAAACTGCTGACTTACATAAGGGCATATTAATTGTCATACATCCCTGCCGATAAATAACCAGCCTGCTGACCTCAGATGAGTTGAACAAGGCAGCACGAACATTGTTTCCAGTAACGCTGCCTGGAAATTTTCCAGGTGATTTTTTTTTTCTTCAGAAAACACTGATCTGATAAAATAAAAAAGCCAGTAGAGAAATTACTTGGCCACTAGTTACAGTTTTCAATAGAAAACTAGTGATGCCTTTTATATGACAGGCCTATATGATTTACGTTGTGTATGTCTTTACACAAAAATTAGACAATAAAGAAGTCAGACCAAGATCTCTTAGCCTAATCACGGTAAGGCATAGGGGCCTTTTCCAAATCACGTCTTTCATTTAAAGGCATTCTTAGCATTTCCAAAATTAAACACATGAAGAATTTCATTTTGTAGTAAATGCCAGCCTTTTGAGTTTTGACACTGAGCAAGGACAAAAGGTAGAGCTACGGTGCTGAAATTTCTTCTGGTGTAGAAGTTTCGCTTCTGGGTTGATTCCAGCCTGCATAATGCAACAAAGCTGTGGAGCAAGTAACTACCCACAAAGATTTTGCAAAGATGACTAGGGCTTTTCCTGGTGCTAGAGGAAGCTGAGGGCAGTGGGTCATGGGTACAAAATGGCTACTTAAAACATCTTGTTTCACTATCAATCAGATGACATCATTTCAGACGACATATTGAGCAATGGGGAAAATAATTTCTTTTCCTGTAAAAGGAAGTTCTTGAGGGACAGAATCTCTCTCTCAGCACAGAGGGTCTTCATTCCAGTAATGCCCAACCATAACAGGGGGACAGGAGTACTTCACAGTCCATTGTAAAACAGGCCAGCAGTCTCATGACCTGAAGCATTAAAACATCCCTTTTTACTCCTTTTTTTTTTTTTTTTTGGCGAAGAGGACAGCTCAGCTGAGGGGACAATCCAGCCTTCTCAGAGGAATTCTTAAATAATTTCTAGTCATATTAGAAAACGACTGGAGGCATTGAAGTAAAAATATTCCAGTGGAATTTAAGCGTTCTTTCACTTGATTTTTTTTTTCCTACTGTGCCTAGAGGATCTATTGGTTCATTCTTTAGAGGTGTGAAGACATTACACACTCCTACACAAGTATCCAACAGAAATAAATGTCTGTCCTTTGGTTTCAATGTCTGGTCAAATGTTAAGATTATTACATTTAATTTGAAACAGACATTGAGGGCATTTAGGCTCCTACTGCTCAAATACAGACAAAAAGTTAGTCCCTAACTCCTACTGCAACACATGGGAAATGGAGGCCCACTGTCCTCATTCCTTGAAAGGACACCGAAGAAAGTTTTAGTCTGTTTAAAAATCTGGGCCGCTTTTGAATGAGTTTGGTTTTGCTACTATTTTGTTATCAACAAAGCTGAGGGGCTTTTCTGGATCCTGCTGTTGTGGGGGAGAGTGGTTAAGGTTTAACGGTTGCTCAAAGAATCACCACCAAAGATATGAGGGAAAGGTGATTTTTAATATGAGTTTGTAAAAAGCACGACTTTACAGAATTCGATGGCAAGATTCACTCTATTACTCACTGTGTGAAGGGATTGTGAAAGGGAGTTGGGGTCAGAGTGGTGCTTAGGTGCAACTGTCACAGTGAATGGCG
>VZSC01013699.1:62897-159770 GCA_013398225.1 Steatornis caripensis | reverse complement strand
GTGATGTAAGGACTAGGGTGCTTCGTGGAGTTAAAAGCCGAATTCCCTGCCCTGAGTACAGTCCCGCACATGGCAGGTACCACAGGACACCAACACAACCACGTCCAAAGGCGCAGTGTGCAAGCGGGAGGCAGGGGCTCATTTTCCATGTGGAAACCACTGGACTGATCTGCTGAGGTAGAGTTGAGTGCTCACCTCGTCACTGCCTGCTCTGAAGCAGCGATTTATGTTTTTGTCCTTTTTCCTCCAGAATCCTCTGGTGCACGGTGCCCAGTGGCTTCCTGCAGCAGTGAGGCGAGGCTGAAGGCTCATAAAGAGGCGCTCTTTAGAGCAGCACAGACCTGGGGCTGGCAAATCGCACTAGAAGAGATGGCATGGGGGAAAGCAACGGACTGCTGTGCACAGAGCTCATCAGCATGCACCAGCTGGGTGATTCGCTGCTCTGGCCAAATGGCAGCCAGAACTACAGTCACAACATCACAGACTGACATAGATTGTATTTACGCCACACCTCCAGGAAAAGTTATATGTCAGAATGAATATTCTCCATATATCTTTATATTCACCCAAAGATAAATTGCTTCAATACCAAGGGATTCTTAGTAGAGACATGAGGGAGGAGGAGAGATTTGGGAAAATTTAAGAACTCTTGAAGTGATATAAACCAGCCTTCCTTATCCACTAGGATAGTGTGAGTCTGGACAGCACACCCAACCAGGACTTGAAATAAGTGCCTTACATTAATTAAGGGAGAAGGCAGGAAGACTCCCAGCTCTCCAGCGAGAGAAAGCGTAAGTTTCCAGCCCTTACCATCTTTGTAAATGTTTAATGCTCCATGGTTTAGATCTGATTATTTCAGACCCAGAGATCAGATCAATGCACTTTTTCATGTTTTATGGTAAGCAGGAAATACTGTGGCAAATCTCGCAGCTCTGAGTCAGTGGGGAATGGGTACAGGGAGAAAGGAGGGAATTTATTATAGGCGTGGTGGTGGTAATATTCCTCCGCTAGAGTTTGGAGGAGCCCATGCAGGGAGGAGACCCGGCTGGTATTTTGGCAGCAGCAAGGAGCCAGCGCCATCAGCCACTGTCCCACGCTGTGCCCCACTCCCTGTTGGCAGTGACAACCGTGCCATTGCCCAGCATCATTGAGAGAGGGTCCTTACCCCATTCCGTCCCTGCAGTGCCGAGCATGGCGTGCACTGCCCCTTCTTTGCCCTCCCCAGCTCTGAAGAAGGATTATTCAGTCCTTATTGTTGACGGCTGAATGGAAAGTCTATGCAGTAGGTCTGAGTCACAGAGACATGATGAAAACAAGCTGGAGAATTTAAAATGCCAACTGCTGCCTTATGCCAAGTCAAAATTCATCAGGCTCCTTGATAACTATTGTGATTGTTAGCAGAGAAGTGTATGTATATTAACTTGGTTTCCTCTCTATTGTCCAACTTGCCCTGGGGTTGTATAATTTACAGGTAATTAAGTTCAACAAAGATTATCAAAAATCAGAAGAGGATGCCAACCTAACTCTCTTTTATTCATATGCCAATGAGATTACGGTATAATTTACCATTTAGTTTTGGAAATCTCTTCTATAGATTCACACTAAAGCGAACTTTAACTACGCCAAAACCTAAAGGGATCCTCCTCATCCCTTGCAATAAATTGTATCAGACTAAAAATCACTTAGGAAAATAACTTCTGCCAGTAAAAAGCCATTTAAGCCTAAGACCTCACCCTGTAAGTCTTTACAAAGGTCTAGCTCCCATAGAAGTTAGAAACAGGAGGGTGCCATTTTGGGTCCATGGAAAATTTGTCTACGTAGAGCGTTAGAGGGAAAGAGAATAAATATTATTCTTTACGGTGCTAATCAGCATAATACAGAGCCTAGGCTAATGTTTAGATCCACTCTGATCTGCAAGAGCTCTCTCCAAAGATGCTATGCTATGGCATACCTGTGGAGTAAGACTACCTGGGCATTTGGTGACTAGAGTCCCAAAAGTTTTCCAAAGTCAGAAAACCTGTTTCTTTAACAAAAATCTTAACTTCAAACATATTCTTTCACAGGAAAATAACTATTCCAAACAGTTTCTAAGAAACATACCCATGAATGTGCTCCTGGATTTTGAAGTCAGAGAGCTAACTGAATTTTTGTGTAATTTTAAAAATAACTAATGTTTTGGTTTGGAAAATTCATTTTAAATATTCAAAAACAGGTGTAATAATTTCAAGTTAAATTAGTTAGCTGTGATACTATCGAAGTTCACCACAAGGCATAAAGGAAGATCACCTTTCCATGTGAGTCTCCATCTTCTTCTAAGAAGAATATAAAGTATACACACTTACAATAGAGATCCATCTACCCCAGTATCCTGTCTCCCAGTGGCTATTAGCAGCTGCTGAGGGAAAACATGATCCTTGTTCTGTTTTTTACTTGCAGTCCAGCCATCAGTAGTTTGATGATTTCCTGAGCCGGAAGTCACACCCAGGCCATCAGCTTCATTAGATCTTGATGGAAACTTCTCCCACCTTACTAGACTTTTCAGGGTTTTTTACCTTTTATACATCTAGACCATAAAACATCCTGTGACAATGAGTTCTGCTCATATGCTGTGTGAAAAATTACTGCCTTGACATTAATTTCATGGGTTTGGGGAGTTTTTTTCCAAGCAGTTTCACTGATTTTGTGTTTTCAAGAGGTGCAAAAATTTTAACTACAAATGTCTACTAAGGACAATTCTTAGAGACACCAAGGGCTGGGTGAGATAAATTAGAATATGTTCACATAACATGGGCTTCTGCCAATTTAAAAAATATTTTCTTTATTACTTTCACAATTATTCTTTTGTTTAATTCGCCTTGTGTACATAAAGACTACTGACTTGCTTCCTCTCAAGCCGTTCCTCATGGCCCAGTGCAGTTGCACAGACTTCCTGTGCTGGGGTGAGTTGCACCTTTTGTGAACAAGAAGGTCGCTTCTAGGGCCTGAAGTCCATCTTCAAAAAAACGTTGTTCATTGCACTGCTGACAAATCATTTCAGAATGATGCCGTGAAAATCTATGGACTTAGACCAGAGTCTATTAAGGTCAGAATCTGACCTAAATTCCCCCAGGGAGCACATCTCATGTTAAAAAACCGCATTATGTTTACTCTCATTGCCTGCTGCATCTTGCCAGTGGGTGGCACGAAGCCATTGTGAGGGTTAGTACCAGGACGAAGTAGCATTTTAAAATGTTCTGAACATAAGTGACTCAGTAGTCAGCTTTCCAGTCCTAATGGGCTGGCTGTTTCAAATTAAATTGAGTTATAGCAGGGCCCCTAGCCCACATCAGAGGATAAGAGCACGCAAAATTGAATTGGAAAAATGGAGCCAGTTTGCGTTCCTGCTTGTGTACATACAGACAAATCAGCAACTCAGAAATCACAAGCTATTAGTTTATTAGCAATTCATGCAGCTTAAAAATAGCCATGGAAATTTGTACCAGGACCACTACCGCCCCTCAAAACCAACTAACCATGTTTGCAGTAACAACAGAGCCCAAGTGGTAAATTCCTGATGCAGCTGTTAAGCTGGGGCCAGAGAGGGAGTGAAAGACAAGGGATGGAGGGCACAGAAAGAGGCTTGCATACATCACCAGCCCCAGACTTCTAGACCTTGTGAGTCAGAATCATGAGACTGACTTGAAAATTCTTATAAATTCAATGTTTTGTCTTAGAGATTCTGAGACTTTAATTTGTACCTTTTGCATGTACCATAGGATCAACAATCGAATGTTTCCTTAATGAATTTGGAAGCCTAACTCATTGCACATCTGGGGAGGCTTTGTGGGAAAAATAAACATCAAAAGCTGAAAACATGTCCTGATCTAAACGGGGAATAGGTGTCATATCAAAATAGGAGAGGTCCTGCCACTGACTGGCATAGAGGAGGGGGCAAAACCAGTATAAATCTTTCCTCCACCCAGTAAGTGCATGCCTGAAGTTGCAGTGGCTTTGTGAGAGATGCATCAGGCTATGCCATAGTCAAGGGGGCATGGCGATCAGGGTATCGCTCTGCCAGCTCTCACTCCAGAGCTGTGAGCCGTCGTTGTGAGGGAAAGGAGAGATGACTGAGCTGGCTACACATGGCTCAGGTAAGATTAGTAGCACAGACATGCTTACACTGTGCCACACCAGCGCTAACAGGACTCTGATCTGACCAAGCCCCTCTGTTGAGCTTGAGACCTTGACCTGGCCCATGGGACAACGGTCTACACTGTGTGGAGGTACCGCTGGGAGATGAGTGTGCACCAGCCTGGAGATCTTGAAGTAAAACAGCTAACCATGCACATGCTTGTGCATTTTGTTCGGTTGTGGTTTTGAATTGCCCTTTTCAATGTCGTGTTCAGTGAAAAGAAGCAACGAGTTTCCCCTGCTACTCTGCTGTAGGTCCTTGGCTGAGCTGCCAGCCTTGCTGTGGGGAGATAAGAGAGGAAGGAGAAGAAAAAAACTCCTGTATTAACTATAGTTTAGCCTGGTTAGGTAATTCAGACTATCACTATGTCTTCTGGCTAGGGAATCACTGCTTTTACAGACAAAGTATTAGCTTGAACAGGTACATGGACATCCACCAAAGAAGAGAAGGCAAACTGATTTAAGATCCTCTGGATAACCCTATTCTAGAAATGTTACTATTTTTATAAATAAATGACATGGCATTTCCACAATCTCTGGACAGATACCTAGGGAATTCACCCCTTTGGAGGGCTGAGGCTTCCATATTTTAAAATTTTTCCATTGAGCTTTTCCAGATAGACTGTAAAGTCGAAGAGAATCCAGCTTAAACCTCCTGTCACAGACCTCAGCTTCAGCCATTGCAGTGAGGCAAACTGGCACAGGCATCACAACAAGCAAAAAATACCCCAGACTCTGAATCTTGAGCCCCTTACTGATTTCTGTTCTTAGGTCTTCCAATGTAACTACACAGAAATTTTTTTCCAACCTTTGAGGTACTAGTGCACTTCTGGAAGTTACAGTGGTAATGCAATGAAAGATTTTAGGGCCATGTGTAATTTCCTTAAGGTTACATTATGCTCTCAGTGCAAACACATGTAATTCCCATTAATACTAGGTGAGCAGTGTGCTCACAGAAAGAAGCAATATACCCCCTAGTGACTAGACCAGAAAGGGTCTACCCAGCAGACTGAAGTTGGTCCTTTCAATGTGGCAAATCACTTTTTCATGCTTGCAAGGTACTGTTTGCACGTTGCTCGGGGTCATTTCTTCCAGGAGTGCTGCTGAGTGCCCTGAGGGTCCAGTCCCAGGTGGGGAAGGACCCAGGCAGGTGCAGAAGGAAGCGTTCCTGTTGTTTGTCTGCACTCTGCCACACCACACTATGTTGTACTGCATAGCCTGAATGCAGCTCCCTTATACCAGCTAATCAACAGTGCCTTAGGAATAAGCTAAAATTTTCAGGTTGTGGAAGTAATTAATCTTCCTCCATTTCAGACACTGTCATTGCACTTACTGCCCATACAGCACCCTCTGCCCTTCACCATGCTAGCAGCAGTGATGGTTAGCAGCGCACTATGCTAGCCATTAAGTGCTCAGGAAGAAACCCCAATTGACCCAGCTTAAGTCTACGTTACCACAGTAAAGCTCAGACTATCTAGATGGCAGTGAGACAAGAGGCCCAATGTCTTCACACAACACAAGCAAACCCTCTGACTTATTTATGGATGAGCGGGGAGAAAGCAGAGAAATCCCAAGTGTGTAACATAAGCATGCACACCCATGTCCACACCCAATCACACTACCAGCTATCCCTCTTTTCTGACTGTTTCAGCTTCCCAGCCAAGCAGTGCTTTCTCTCAGCCTCTCTCTCTATCTCTTATTTACTCTGCAGTTTATCTCCACATACATCTTCAAAATTTTTCTGTGCTTCTTTCTAAATAAAGATGGTGGAGGAAAATCCCCTGTTCCCTGGGGACAACGATCTGAATTTATTCCTTGCCAAACCATCGGTCCCAGGGAGCAGGAAGACCATTCCCATTCACAGGAGTTCATGTGCCAAGATATCCTGGGTTCATCACTGGGTTTGATCTGTAACAAATGCAAAGGGCTGAAATCCCTCCTGCAGGTGGGAATTTAATTTTTTACAGTAATGTCTTGCATGGAAAGAAGTCCTTGGCTGTCGACTAGAAGTTTTCTTGTTTACAGCTAGTCCAGAGGTATTTTAGCAATCAGAGTTTGGTGCCCTGAGAGAGGGAGGTGCTTTAGGTGTTTGTGACCCCAGGTGTCAAACTGCAGAAGAGTAATTGCAAGCGGGAAATCAGATGTGGGGACACCAGCTTGAATGGGACTTTCTGGATACCAGGACTAGCGGTTGCCTCAGACGGCCAAGCAATATGAAGATAGGAACAAACGCAGAATTTTCCAGCTGTGCTGACCATCTGGATGGCTGACAGTTGGGAAGCCATGGCCACCGGGGGCACAGAGCAGTACTCCATCACCTTCACAGCCTATCCCAGGCATCTCATGTTTGTCACACACAGGATGGAGGGCATCAGATGTAAACTCTGCATATGTGGGGCGTAGATGTACCACCCAGCTGCAGTCCATCTAGCCTGTCCTTTCTTAGACCCACTGCTTCAGGAGCAGCCAGATCATTGAGTGTGGTGGCAAAACTACTAAACATCTGGGGTTTGTTTTTTCTCAAGAATCTGGGCAGGATGTACCCAGGTAGGCCTCAAAGGTGACAGAAGATGACCTGGGGGAGGTCTACTGAACAAAAGAGGCATTTCCTCTTGCTTCCACCTGCCTAATTCTACAGCGTCTGAGGAGGCGCGTGTGGGCACGGCAAGGCCAGGAGAAGGGGGTGCTGCTGCTCTCCATCTTTTCGCCACTCATGGTAGAAGACAAAAGGAGAGGTGCTCCAGCTGACAGAATTAGTTTCCACAATAATGTGGTGGGTCCTAATGGGAGAAACATTTTTGTCTCTAAGAACGAATAAATTATATGAGTTTGTGGCTCAGGATTCATAGATGCCTTTTTTGGTTGCTGTCTTTGAAGTGTTATTTTTTTGGAAGCGATGTCCCATCTTGTTATCAACAGAATATTTTTTTAAACAGGAGTGGAAGAGATAGGTCCAGGTCCTCACATACTCTTTACTCCAAACCCCCTCAAGTTGTAACTCTCCACAAGTACTGCCCCACATTTTGTGGCCCACATATTCCAGAAGGATTTTCAGAGGCATGTGGCAGGCGCTATACAACTCTGAATGAGCTCTCCTCAAAACCTGGTGCCTTACCTGTGAGCATCTCAAACAGCAGCAAAGCACTCCTGAATGTTCTGCCCCAAATGAGGGATGAGGGAGAAAGGACAAATAAGAATCAGCTTCCCAAATGCATTAGTTGTAACAAGCAGCCTGAGTGATGCCAATCCTAACCCAAAATCTGTGTGCTATTTTGGGCCACTGTTACTTGGGCTTTTGCAATGGTCTCTCTGCTTTGATCTGTCTGCAGGGGAATTAAAACGGCTTGCAGTTGGCAGATCCTAATCTTCCACATACTGGTGGCAACCGCTCACCTCACAGGAGGGGGATTCTCTGTCACATTCGGGAACCCTTGAGACAGGCAGAAAACAATGTTGTGTGATGCTGACAATTAGTCCATCTTGGGTATTGCCAGTCACATCCCCTACGGTTGCCAATATCCCATCTGGAGACTTTCATTTGAGACAATGCCCTGCTTTGCTGTAATCTGTCCCGAAGTGGGATTTCCCAGCGTTTNGGATTCTCTGTCACATTCGGGAACCCTTGAGACAGGCAGAAAACAATGTTGTGTGATGCTGACAATTAGTCCATCTTGGGTATTGCCAGTCACATCCCCTACGGTTGCCAATATCCCATCTGGAGACTTTCATTTGAGACAATGCCCTGCTTTGCTGTAATCTGTCCCAAAGTGGGATTTCCCAGCGTTTGGCCTGTTCAGCAGACTGGCTTATCTCAACCAGTCTGATTATCAGACAGTGCAGTTTACAATAATAACGAGACAGCAGTTAACCCAATTTGACATGTCTTCAGGCAGTTACAAGCAACAAGCTTCTCTGGGACAGGGAAAGCATTTAAACAAGTTGCCCTTGTTTGGTGAGGATTAAATAGAGCTGCAGCTCCTTTGTTGAAGCCTGAATGCTCTGTCGAGGCGGGGGTGGGATTCATAAAACACATCGAGTCATGAAAGGGGCAAAGATTCCCTTTCAAGTGGAAAAAACAACTCATGATACTAACAGTGACTTTTTTTTCCCCTCTTTTATTTTAAGTATTTTTTCTCCCCATCAGAGCTAACTGCGCAGTGCACTGCGTGGATGAAGCAGAGCAGGATTCCAAAGAAAGGATAATCAGGAAGATTTTAACTCTGGGAACGGGCTGCTCTTTGGAGGTGAAAAGTTAAAAGCACCCCGCAGCAATTGTTCAACTTGTAAAGATTTAAAATAATGCCTTGGTAAGATACTTACAGGAGTATTATGGGGAGTGATTAATGCACAGTCTTCTTTACCCGTCACAACCTCCCCAACCCACTCCCCCAAAAATTGATCATCTGCATTTCTCCCTTCTATTTTTATTATTTTAAGATTGCTATCGCTATACTGGTTTGACTCCAGTTTCTCACCAGAGAAAGAGTGCAGATATCATGCCTGTGTTCAGACAGACATGCCAGTTATTCAGTAATAGAAGAGCGTGAGCCGACCAGAGAGGACTGGAGTCGGGATGTGCTGCATGCTTACAGTAACTATCTACTGAGGACAACAACAAGCTTCATAGGCTTGCGTTTCGTTCCTTTTCATTAGAATATGTGGAAGCAATAATGTTCACAAAATGAGGAGAGTTATGGCTGCTTGTTTTTCAAAAAAAGTGTATTGGGTGGTACTTCTTTCCTTAGGGACAGTCTTTTTTCTGATTTGAGCAGCAAGAGGTAAGCACAGCAGCAATAGCCACAGCCTAAGTGGATCCTACTTAGTCTAATTTCCCATTTCACAATGGCTTTTTGCTCAGGAAACTTCCTCAAGGCCTTCATGTGTAGGACGAAACTCTGAGAGTGCCTGGTAGTTTCAAAGGGCTGCAGAAAGGCTCTGGTGGCCCATCCAGGAGAGATCTGTACCCCAACAGGAGAGCTAGGCACTACAGTAGTAGGTAGGGTTCTGGAATGAAGGACTTAAGAATACGATGCAACCCTAGTTCCAGGTATTTTGTGGGATGTAAATAGCAGAGAGAGTCCTTTGGGAAAAGAGCTATTTAAAGCACATTTTCTCCAGTTTTCGGTGGGTAAATGGTATTTGGTTTGTAATCAATGCTTGGGTCTGTCTTGAACACTTCCCAGAAGAAAGCAGATCTGAATGCCCCCAGAAAGAGTTTCATCAACTCTTCCTTTGGTGGGAGCCAAGCTGACCCCTTACTGGCCACCTGCAGGAGACCTAGGTCACGTCCACATAGCTTGTTTGCCCCTATGAGCCACTGCCTTGCTCTATGCAGCGTGAAGGAAACCCTAAGCTACCTCTTCATAACACCCTTCTGTGCCAATGAGGTGGTGTTTAGCGGAGGGCAGGTGCCATCTCATAACCTTTAGCAGGGCTGTAAGCTTGCTGGAGCAAACTATTTCCACGCACATAGGCAGCACTATCAGGCTTTGGAGTAACAACATTAGCACAAACATTACACACCTTTCCTAGGCATGTGGCACTTTTTATACATACAACACCAGAAAAGAGGCTCTTGTTCAGTCAGTATTCACTTTTTTAGCTTTTTGCTTTCTACATCAATACAAAATCATTGGACCATATATTCAGTTTACTCGGATCCATTCAATCCCACTGGTATCAATGGCAATGTATGGGTATGAATCAGCTTCACAGTACTGGGTAATAATCTCTGTATATTCAGATTTAAAGTCTTATTTTTCATGCTGTTAATGTTTCAGCCTGGAAGAGACTTTGCTAACTATTACTGGAGCATTTCACACTTTATCTAGTTATAACATTTTAGCATGTAAAAAAAAAAAGCAACATTACAACAAACTGAACAAAATATTCATTATCCTATTGATAAATCTACTAAATACAAAGTGTTGTTCTGTCTTCGGTCCAGCCAGGACATCTGGTTTCTTGGCTTTACAGTACTTAGCACAATGAATCATTTGCCTCCAGTCATTCACAGTCCCGGCTCGTTATGCTGCCTAAATCTTAGGAAAATTCCACCCAGGCTCCTCCAGATAATCCAACCTTACTGTCTTCCTTGTTCCCACAGCAACAGCAGTGGGATCTGCCTACCTCTTTCTCTCTCAGTATAAAAGCCCCAAGTTCTGTAGTTTACAAAGTCTCCCTTCTTGCCTGCACAAATTGCCGCTTCCCAAACACATGCAACTTGTTTTGAAATGCCTTCATGGGGATCTTCTGGTCCCTATAGCTACACCTGCATTAATACGTAAAGTAAATAAACAAAATTAATAAATAAAATGGGTCATTCTCTGGTCACAAATGCCCTTCTCTGCAAAACAGAGTGGTCCAATTCAAACTGTCTTCTGGGAACAGCCACGACCCAGGCTACACCTTGGGGCAGGCCCCAGGATTGTACTGGCTGGTGAAGGGGCATACAGCTATTTAAGGGGTATCAGGCAGGTGGGGGCGAGTGCCTGAGACTTCCTGGGTTTTCTAGTCCATGTAGAGCGATATCTGATGGGAAGCAGCCAGTGCTGGCAGGCCGTGCTGCCTGCAGGCAGGGTGGCTGGCTGACGGTGTTGCCAGCAAGGCAGAGAGCCTGCCCCGGGACAATGAGGGAGACCCTGGCCAAAATGCATCTGCTTGCATGACTTGCTGTCTGCTGAATACTAACTCTCATAAAATAAGTCTTTGCAAAGATCTTCAATGGAGTGTCAGTAAGTGACAGGATAGTGACCTACGAGTCTAGAAAATGCCTTTTTTCAGGCTTCATAGGGGGCAGGGATGCGACTGGGGCTCCAGGTGCTGTGAACAGGAGTGCTGTGGGGCCAGAGAAGGAATGTCCTCCTGGCACGGGGGACTGGCTTGTCTCCCCATGGGGCTTCCCAGAAGTACATGTGTAAGTACATGTACATTTCTGTACATGTGTAAAGCACAGGCAGGAGAACTAGAAAGCAAAGGTAATAGAGGGGATACCTGGGCCCAGAGCAGACATCTTCTGGTAGAGAAGCACAGGGGCTTGCAATTATTTGGGCACAGTCCCAGCCTAGCCTCTACCCTGTGGAAAGTCTCCCTTTCCCTTCTCACTGCCCTGCGCAGATCTAGGAAAATGCCAGGACTGCCCTGGCTGAGGCACACCTACACTATGTCCCTGCACAAAAGCCCCCTGCCATCCATGAGTGAGGGAGGAGAGAGGACGCAGCAAAGGCTAATTTTGGAGCCCAAAGCCAACTACATGCATATCCACCCCAGCAAGATAAATGTCTCTCTAGGTGTCTCTGACCCAAATTTTCATCCCAAGCAACAGCCAGATACCCCAGCTAGGAACACTAGTTTGGTTTGCAAGTCACCTTAGAAAAACACTGGAGCAGCAGAAACGCATTTCAGAGAGAGTGCAGCAGGACAGAGGCAATGCCCTGCCAGGAGAGGGGCTGCCGTGCCCCCTAAGCTGGGACTTGTCAGGAGAAGTCGATCCCAAAACAGCTGTAGGCACTCGGGGAACTCCTCTCCCCTGACCACAGAGGTGGTAATTTAGGCTTTCTGTAGCAGAGGTTTTAGAGATTTTAACTAGAAGCTCCCGGGGAGTTCCCAACTGTATGTTAGGCTGATCACAGAGCAAGACGTCCTGTGATAATAATACCGCAGACTTATAATCTATGGCATAATAATAATAATAATACTGTAGATTTATAATCTACAGTATTAAGCGCTAGCACAGAACAAGGGTAAATGTTACAGCACTGCTTAAACAGCCTTCTTATATCAGTAAGCCTTGGGCTGGTCCAGTAAAACCAGCCTTTGGGCTTCCGGCGTGTATCCGAGAATCAGAAAATAAGGAGGAAATCTCAGGAACAAGAGCCCTCTGGCTGCTTTCTGGCTCTGGCTGCATTTTCACCCTTGCACATGCCAGAAACTTAAAACTAGCTTACAAGACACAAAATACCAAATACCTGATGACAAAGAAAAACAGTAAATCTAAGAGTTTTGAGGCTTTTCTTGAGATGTTTCAGGAGTTTAATCCATTAAGTGGTAGAAATAGATAGTTCAGTATCTAGAACGGAATGAAAGCTTGGAGTACCACCAACCAAAAACTGAAGAGGAAAACAAACTGAACTGTTTCACAGTCCCACTCAAAAACAGTCTGAACTTCAGGCAAAAGTTTTCTTTTGCTTTAGAAAAGCCAGTTCTCCCATTGCTAAAAAACCAAACTGGGACACTTTGGATAACTTGTGCATTAAACAGTTAAAGGCAATAATTTGTCTACAGTCAGTTACCCAGCAACCACTCCATTTTGATCTACAGACTATAGGATTAAAATGTTTATATTAGAGGAGAGATGACAAAGAGCAATCTGTATCCCTGGGGACAAATTCTGCTCTTTTCAGCCTGTGTAGCTGAAGAGTAGGAGTGTCTGACCAAAGGGACATACGACGTTTGAAAAACTGCCCCAGGTCTCCTGACTGCCCTTGCCTGTTGGGAAAGTGTCTTTGGCTCCCAGGCAGTTGCATAAGTGTTGTGCATTGCATGAGGGAGGTGCTCCATTATTTATTAAACAGACAAAAAAGCAGCCACATAAACCCGCTGTGAATGGTCAGAGCGAAAAAATGAGATTTTTGCCTTTGAGCAGAGCAGCCCTTCCACACATACCACTGTTTTGACATGGGGGTTTTTTGTCTTTTCCAAAATATCCTTGCATATTTAAACCATGATGGGACTTGCTGAATTCATCTATGGCAAGGCATTTATTTGTCCCTTCTCCCAATTAAAGTTCATAGAAAACACATGTAAGTCTTGCTATTAAACGGGAAACTTATTCCAAATGTACTAAATTCCTTGCTTGGTCAGTTCGCTTCCTCAAAGTAAAGTGTGCTGAGCCACTGCCCTGTGCCAGGCTGTGGACACCAGTGAGCTAGATAATCTCATGTAGTGTGTCCCATATAAAGTAGAAATTTTTAGCCACTGCTCAGTTTTCCAAAGGCTATGTTTCTAAGGAGTTTTATGTAGGAGCAAAGGCTTGGAAAAACTCTTCTGTCCTGCAGAATATGGTCCTCTTCCACCAGAGGCAATGACACTATACAACCTCTTTCAAAAACCGAGGGGCAATGAGGACTTTCCCTCTATATTCCTGCTGACACACTGTTCCAGGCCAGCACAACTTTGAAGCTGGAAAATAAGGGGTAAAAGAGAAGTGGGGGCCGGGGATGGGGGTGGTAAATATTGTAGCATAGCATTGTTACTGCTGGGAAGCTTACTGAGAAGCTACACAAACGATGATTCTTTTGATCGTGTCTTCNATGAGGACTTTCCCTCTATATTCCTGCTGACACACTGTTCCAGGCCAGCACAACTTTGAAGCTGGAAAATAAGGGGTAAAAGAGAAGTGGGGGCCGGGGATGGGGGTGGTAAATATTGTAGCATAGCATTGTTACTGCTGGGAAGCTCACTGAGAAGCTACACAAACGATGATGCTTTTGATCGTGTCTTCTAGCAAACCCCAACAGCTTTCTCCTTCATAGAAAGAGTGTTGGTTCGGAGGTGTATTCAGCTGCACAAAGTATAATGCGAGTGAGAATTTAGAGGTTTCTCCATAGATACACCACCCTGGCCTGTAGGATTGCCCGCCGTACCCCACTGCCGCAGGTACGCCCCACTGCCCTCTCCTCAGAAGAAAGCCATGCACCTGATCCTCATTTAGAAGAACATAGCCTGACAGGGTGCTGTCAGAATAAAAAGATTTTAAAATAATTTACAGTCGCTCTGGGGTCCTGTTACAGAGATAAAGTAGGACCCGTGAATATGAGAATTTAAACTTCTTACTTTCAGTGTATCATCTATTTCATTTATTCTAGGGTTGCTAAATGAGTAATGTCTTGTCCCAGTGGAAGCCCCTAGAGGAGATCTGGAGGATCTACCACCCACTGCATTTTTCAAGTAGCTCTGCGATACATCAGCTGGTATCGGTCATCTGTTCTCCTGTAAAAGAGCCCTGAAAGATGACTTTCCGTATCGTCTTCCTCATTTCACCATGATACAGCTCCCTTCTCCTTTGCCACGCTTCTTAAATGGTCGTCTTGGCAGGGGCAACACACGCTGCCTCTTGCTCCTGAGAGACTGAAGTAATTTGTAGCTATTATTTACCCTAACATCTCTGGCTCTCTAACACTCATATCATTTAACCTTTAAATTTCATCTTTATGCCTAATGTGGCAAAGTTTGCTCCATTCCAAGGTACTTGTTGTGCTGGGATGGGTGTTTCTTTTTACACATGAAGGAGATTCGGGGGGGAAGAGGGAGGTTCAGACCTTAATAAAACTTTGGGTTGCTGCTTGATCATGCAATCTGGCTTTTTTTTCCCCACTGCCCAGATTGTGCAGGGCAGCTGTGAGGAAAAAGAAAGCCATATACACAGTGAAAGATGATGCTAGTGTATCTCTCTGGTTTTCATGAGTAAAGTAGAGGTCCAGTTTGAGTAGGAAGATGAGAGAGGCTGAGCTCTGGAGGAAGAGGAGACATAAAACCTGGTAACCCATGTGCATACACGCTGCACGCTCTTGTCCTCCACATGGGAGAGAAAAGCAAAGCAAAGAGGTATCTATTTTAGGACATTCTTCTCACATTCCCAACACAGAGCACGACGCTGCTGGAGTGCCAGCCATAGGACACTCTGCTGGTGCAGAGACAGAAGCATTGTATAAATTAGGGCAATTCAAAGGCCACAAATCATCAGGACAAGCAAAGGAATTAACCCTGATTATTAGTGGAGACTAGAAACCAAATGTCAAAGCCAAGGGCATGCAGTCTGATTCAGGGCTGGAGATTTTCCAGCTGACTGTAAAAGCAAAGAAAATATGGTGCAATCCCAGGCCTCCAGACGGACAACAGGGTTAATCCACTAGAAAAAAGGTACATAAGTATCCAAAGTCAGGAAAAGGAAAGATCAGATTTCTTCTACCCAATCAGAATAGAGAATAAAAGATACAGAATTAAAATCTGAAGCCTCATACAGCCTGTTTCAGATTTATGGTATATGAAGCAATTTTGTTGCTGACTTCCACCGACTTTAATACTCTAATCATTTAATGAAATGGAGAATTATTGCAAAGGAACTGCAGGTCTCTTACCCGGTCTATCAGAGTACCCTGTTATAAAGCAGCAGCTGCATCGCTAACTGCTACTGATCCTGTCCACCGGCGCCAAGGCCATATNCAGAATTAAAATCTGAAGCCTCATACAGCCTGTTTCAGATTTATGGTATATGAAGCAATTTTGTTGCTGACTTCCACCGACTTTAATACTCTAATCATTTAATGAAATGGAGAATTATTGCAAAGGAACTGCAGGTCTCTTACCCGGTCTATCAGAGTACCCTGTTATAAAGCAGCAGCTGCATCACTAACTGCTACTGATCCTGTCCACCGGCCCCAAGGCCATACTCTGCTGGAGATCTCTGTTTCTGGCAGCATCCCTGTGCTTCTGCCTCCTCTTCCTGTGGCCTCCTCGTTGCATGCCGGTTGTAATGCGAGGCAATCCGCCAGCAGCACAAGAAACAGGCTAGTGTCCACAGAAAGAGATTGAAAACGGGCACAGGGGTTTCTAGACCAAGGGCAACTGTTATTTAAGCTTGCACAACAGCTTGAGGGAGAAATCAAGAGCAAATTAAAGATGGCTTTTTTTTTTCCTTAAAATCAAAAAATAGGCAAGCAGGCCAATTTCTTAATAGCTCGGCTGTGCACACCCTAACGTGTGCTCTCCCACAGACATGCATGGAGTTTTATGTGTAGTATAATAGGATGCCTCTGCCAGTGAACTGAGAGTGAAAATTAATCTACTTTGATGGCAAAACTACAAGTATACTAAGAACAAAACTGAACAGAGAAAAGAAATCAGGCCATTGTCATAAAACGTTGGCCTGTGCTATGCTTGGATAGAAGATCACCAAAATAAAGCAGGCTTGTTCCAGAAAATAGTTTTGGTTATTTAGTATATTGTATTCTTCCAAGTCAATATTGAAATCCTGCTACAGCAGATGATTAGGAAGAGCTATGCTGTTAGAGTCTCTGTAAAAGAAAGTGCTCTTTAAAAGGTCCCACTGCAGCTTATGCAAGAGTAGGAGATATTAATCAAGGTGTCCGGAACAAAATCTGTATCTTGTCTATTATATTCAGAAGATGCTTAGGGTTCCCTGAAGTTTGTCATCTTTATTTTCTTTCCTGAATTATTGGGTGCTGTTTCCATTCTCTGTTCAGCACCTTCCTAGATTTCACCCCGCAAGCGGCTGCATTCATTAATGAAAGCAAGCACGTTAAAGCATGCCTTCTCAATGCTTGGGAGTGACTTATGCAGACATTCCAAGCTTTACTTTTATTCCACAAGACTGCGGACACTTGTGTCAACTAGAAAAGCTACTTTTCCTAGCTTTATCAAGTTTATGTAAAATTCTATTGGAGTTCAATCCGCATTCGTCTTCTTACAAAGTCTTAGCTCCTAACTCAGCAAAGCACTTCAAACAGGTTAATGATTGCACTGATTTCAACCCGCAAGTAAAATTAAGGCTGTATTTCATTAATTGGCTACATCAGCACTTTACTTGTCTGAGCTCCAACTAAGCGTGCTTCAGAGGAGCCACTGGAATCTTTAAATGACTCATGTCAGTCTGACTAAAGGCTGAAAACTGCATTTGTCCCATTTATTCATTAGAGACTTGCAAAAAATCCCAGCCTCAGCACGGTCAGTGCATGATTTGACTGTAGCAATGCCAAAATTTTGCTCCATCATTCAAGTTCCACTGTGCCTGGGTGTTCCCTCTTGATTTATATATTGCCTGTGTAATTATTTATTTCAAATGCAGAGGATGAAAGCTGAGCTTTCTTGGGCAGCTTCACGCAGGTTCCTGTTTGTTAGATGTTGTTACCCTGTTTAAACAAACCTGTCTTTTTTGATCTGCGCCATTATCTCAGGCTCTCTTTAACATTAGTTTGA
The DNA here is from genome assembly GCA_013398225.1 of Steatornis caripensis. Taxonomy (NCBI): domain Eukaryota; kingdom Metazoa; phylum Chordata; class Aves; order Caprimulgiformes; family Steatornithidae; genus Steatornis; species Steatornis caripensis. The sequence continues at coordinate 142,604 of VZSC01013699.1, read as the reverse complement.
AGGGTAATAAGGAACCCTGTGATACTGCGCAAAAGCTGGCACTGGCAGCAGGAAGCTTGTACCAACTCTAAGGGTTAAAGTAGCTCCCATTGCATCAGCCTGGGAGAGTGGCTTAGGAGAGGACAGTGTTTTATCCTTCCTCCAAGGCTCATCACTGCTTACTCAGTACAGGTGCACTGACCTCTGCAGTGTCAGTGCTGCTTGCCTCAACTGTCTGCCTTGCAAGGGTTCAAACAGGCCTTCCCATGCTTTCTCTCCTGCTGCACTTAATCTTGCTCTGAACACCCCATAAATATACCCAAAGGTCACATATTATCCTTCTTTAAACCCTCCCTGAAGTTTTCCTTTGTGATGCTAAAACCAAAACTGCGCTCTTCAGCCCCACTCCGCAGCTGCCGCAGCCACGCAGCCTGGCTGTGCCACCTCGTTACTCCCTCCGGCCCCCACCGTTGTCTCTAGCTGTATTCCTCTGTAGGTCCCCACTCTGTGTATGGTCTAAAGGAGGCTCATTCTGCACTTGGATGGTACGTGGGCCAATGTTCAGTGTTTGGGTGGTCACGTAGCATCTGTGCCTGTAATGCCCTACCCCTGAGAGGAAAGGCAGGGCTGTTCTTGCACCGAGCTGGCTGGCCCCCGAGCCCTGGGAGGGCGCATTCCCTCAGCCTACCCCCTCCAAGGAGGCTCAGTAGGGAGGGCACGCAGCTCTCCCTTTGACTTGAAGGTGTTGCGTGCACATCATGCCATAATCTGTATTCCTGGTGCCATGACACCTTGGTTTACAGACACAGTATGACAAACCCAAGGCTTCAAAAAGCCAAGCCCAGGCAGTGCTGGCCCTAGCTGCAGGAACACGAGCTGCTTGGATGGTTTCCAGATAACCTCTGCAAGTGCAGTGGCTGGGAGGAACTTTGGGCAAGTCATGCCGGCCCGGAGCACTGACATACACCCGCGCTTGGTGGGCTCACTGCAAATTTGGTCACAGCATCTCTTTGACTCCTTTGCAGCTGGCACCTGAGGGAGCCGCAGGAAGGACTTCCTCCTGCACTGGGGAAGCAGCATTGCTTCCCATGCCTGCAGTAAAATGGGCACTCTAAAGTGTGGAAAGCTGCCACATCCTCAACCACCTTCTTTCCCATCAAACACATCTCCCCAGCGCAGGGGGACAGGCAGTTTATTGTCAGAGCTGGTCCAAAACGCAGATACCAGCTGCCACTGGGCAAGATGTGGTAGTTAGCTGCCCCGTATCAGCATCCGAGGTGCAGGGCAGGGTGCTAGGAAAGGAGAAATAGAAAGTGAAGTTTGGCTTCTCACCAAATTAAGTGCGGTAACAACAACAAAATTACCGTCCATATGGCAATCATTTTATGGCCCTGAAGCTGTACCCATGCTGCTGTTGTTAAAAAGAGGACATAAGTGGAAGATCAATTCCAGATTTATCACAGAAGGGCATTAAGTCTATTCCTTAGCTATTATGGCTTATGAGGTCATCATGGCTTATGCCATATTATCCATTTTTGTCTCTCTTGAAGAGATGCTTTATTGTAAAAGAAAAGTGGTTAATATGCAAAATTTTATGTGACTGTGACTGTGCTTTTTTCCTGACAGAGAAATAAAATGAACCTGTGTTCCCTTAGTCCTTGTGTTATAGGGTTGCTGGTGCTCCCCACAGTATCGTTAAAAAAAAATTACAGGAGAGGGCTTTTTACTGCTCTGATCACCTCTCACTCGTGCTGGAAATAGCTCAGCTGGGACTACCCAGGCAGTATCCATTCATTAGGGCTGCTTTACATCAGGCCAAACGGAGGTCAGGCTCCTCAGAAGATCAGATAAAAGCATGGTTTACGTATCCTTGTTGCTGTTAGTTTTCTGAATATTCCAAGTTGGATTCCCCTCACGACTGCAATTATCACCTTTTAAAATCTGGGGATTGCTAATGCTTTTATTTTCAAAAAGAGAGAACTGCTACGAAACTAAACCCCACCTGCAGCATAGCCTCACTTCTGCATTGTCTAAAAAAAAAAACCAAGGCATGATGTAACCAACAACTGAAAATCAACTGCAAGCGGTATGCCCATTAACACGGCGATTACACCCACCACGTGCACACAGACACCTCGTTCTTGCTGAGTGAAGTAATTGATTACACCCACAAATCAGGTGAATGATTACCACAGAGATTTTCATCAGTAAAACAAAACAGGGCTGTGGAGGGCCACAGAGCCATGGCACACGTTGAGGCAGGGGTCTCAGCGCCTTGCACAGTGGGAAGCAGTGCTGGAAAACAGAGCACCTGGCATAAGAGATTTGGAAACCTGATCTGCACAGTGTAGCATGACTACTCCGGCAAAAGTTTCTCCACTGCTCGAAGGCGTCTCTCTCAAAACCTGACTTACTCCCTGCCTCGTTACACTAATACTTATTAGGGAGTTACTGAGGCCAGGGGCACAAACGCTCCCTGATTTCTGATCACATATTGGGACCATTTTACAGCCATTTTCGCTGGCTCCTTTTTGTGCAGGTCTGTTTTGTGTTTAAATTGCTGTGCTGTTGAAGTGAAAATAATGGGGGGCAGGATGCTTAGTGAGAAAGTCTTGTCCTGCCAATAGTCTGTCAGGCAGATGTTTTTTTTCCCTTGCTGCACGAAGCATTGTAGCAGTTGGGAGTGAGCAGACCTCTGCAATGGTAAGGGCAGGAGCAGGGAGCAGCTGTCTTCTCAGAGGCAAGTCAGGACCAACACAACAACAAAGCAAATTTCCAAACACGAAACGCATCTAATTCCCTTGCAGCAATAGTTTCTCGTTAAGCCATCAAGCACGCTAAATGTAATCCACGTGAAATTTTACTGGGGAGCTACGGAGACAGTGAGGAAGGCAGTGGAAAAGGCTTCCTGCTGCAGATTTCAGAGGGCAGCACTGCCCACATTTTTCTTTTAGACAAAGGAAGGATTTCCTACAGGCAAAAAAAATATCATGCTCCCTTGAGAAGCAGATAAGCTCAACATCGCCGCTTACATCCCGAGAGGTGGCTGGGAAGACCGACTTTGTGGAAAGGGCTTTTCAGCTTTGCCCGGTTACCTGCTCCACCCTGACACATTGAAAGGTGTCCCATTTTGTTCCAAGTCAAAGCTTGTGTTATCCCAGAACTTGAAGCTCTTCCAAGTCATATTTACTGTCAGAGAGAGGTTAAACAAACAAACTAAACCCCAGGGAGAGCCTGGCAATCTGTGCAGAGGCAGCAGCAGTTTGTCTTCCAGAAGAAATCCCGTGACAGCCATGCCATCCATTTCATCCCTGCTCGTGCTACTAAAAATCATCCCACCTCCCTCCCATGCGTTCGCGTGTGATGCCCTGGCATGCAGCTGTTAACAACAGCTACTACAGACCTGGCCCACAATTTCTGACACCCAAAAAGTAATTGCATATGAATTTTTGTTCATGTCCATGCCTTCAAAGATAGACACTCCATGGGAATCTTTCCCTTTCAGCTTCCACATACCCAAATGGCAGAGGTTTCTCAGCAAGGTTCGAACCTCCCGTGGCCCCATCAGAAATCATCATGGAAGGTGAAGTTTGTAAGTGAGGGTGAGGGCTTTTCTTTAGAAGAAGACTTGAAAAACACTTGTATCTTAACACCTGCCCAACCCCTCTGTGTTTGTTAGTGGAACTGCCCTTGTTGTGTTTCACACCAAAATTCCCTGACTGTCTTGCATGCTGGGCTACATTTTCCCCCCTTCTACAGGTGTTTATGGCAGGATATGTGCTTTGCTTAGATGTGGAATGGCATAATATCACTCACGTGATATTGCAGTCCAAACTTCATACAGTGAACTGGATGTTACGTGACCTTTAGCCATAATGCCATAAATCCAAGCGCTCCTCTGCACCGGTGGGGGTGGGGGGCGGGGAGGCGAAAGCACTTCTGAAATCATACAGTGATACAAATGCTAAAGACTGGCACTCAAGAGGCCAACCACCTTTGCAATGAAAGAGTAATAGGGCTATAAAATCAGATTAAAACTTTTTTAATTTTCTAGTCTTGTTCAAGACTTCAGAAAATATTCATGTTTTGTTCTGAGGAAAGATAGACCCATGAGGCTTGAACACTTCAAAGGGTTTCCACAAGGAAGCACAGCTCTCTGGGAATGTAATTTGAGCGATCAGCTCTGCGAGGGCCACACTGCAGAATGCGGTATCTAAGTTAAGTCCATGTTTGTACATGCCTCTGCGGCAACCGTAAATCACATCTTCACCCCCAAGGTATCGAGCACAAGTTCAGAGCCTCAATGCGCTCACATTGCCATCTCGACATGGGCACTCATCCTTAAACCAAAATAAGAGAGAATGTTGGACCGAAAGGATGTTCTTCACATGCTCGTACTTAGCACAGAGGTTTTCCATCCAGAGATCTTTCATCAGAGAGCGTTATCATCTCCCCTAAAAAAGATGTACTAGAATCCAAATCCATCCAAACTTCGCTAAACCCCAGGATTAGGAGTGTGATTTGTGTGGAAGTGACAAATCTTAGAAGCATGCCAGGATCTAATAGGAACAACTAGAATCAGTCAGCTAAACACGTTCTGCCGGGCCCTTGGCAAACCGCTCTCTGCCCTAATGCGCAGAGAGAAGTAGATTAGAGAATCAAAAGGGGTCTATTACAGTCTCAGAAGCTGGAGCTGGTTATAAGTCTATTAACATAACAAAAAGGAATGTACCAGGGTGGGAGAGCTGCCAAGGGGAGCGCTGGTAATTGCAGTCGCAGGAAGAGCAAACAGAGCTCCTGCAGGGGCTGGCAGCGACCGAGCACAGCGACAGCCAACAAGGGCTTCCAAGGGCTTTGGGGGAAATGGAAAACTCTTTCCTTTCTGGTTTGATCCTGTGCAGTTGTGCAGAAGGACAAAAGAGCTCACTCAGCACTGACCAGAGGAAAGAGTCCTAGGTTTCCAAAGGACCGGCTGTTTGGGCAGGGGATGAGGATAGAAGCAATGTCTGAATCTACGTCTGGGAGCCACCAGTGAAGCAGCACGTCAGTGGATCTGTCAAAGAGCATTTTCCTATCTCAGCGGGCTCGTGACAGAGAAGTAAAGTCAGTGTTCTCCTCCTGGCCAGCAGCTATGTGCCCCACCACACACACACCCCCACCGGGGCGACCCTCTGAGCCTGGGGCTGAGCTAGGTGACTGCAGGATGGTGAGGGAGAGGGCACCCCTCTGATCGCAAGAGCAGCAGGTTTGTTCAGTTGATTAATTCCATAAGGAGGAAGAGCAAACACGGAGAAAAATGGTTCGGCTAGGAAACGGGGACAAATTTGTGTGACTAGAACCAGAAACGAAGCTGAAGAGAGGGAGAGCAGGGGAAAAGGCATCGCTCACAGGCAATGACACAATCGTCTCGGCTGGCCAGCAGCTATTTGTGCTCTACCTCCAACAAATTGTTTCATTTCTTTCAGGACAAAGAAAACTACTTGTTCAACCAAACGTATTTTTGGTTCAAAATGGAAAAAGGTACACCTGAAGGCCTGTTTTCTGTATTTTAATAAAGAAAAAAAAAATCACACTTCCAGAAATCCTCTCTCCCTTGTCAGGATTAGGTATTTGGATAGAAGTGTTTGCCAAACATGACCTGACTTTATCAAGCGATTTATCCTACCTACAGCTGAATATTTTTGGAGACTTTATGACTGAAGGGCAGAAACACAGGCCCAGGTTAACTTCTCATCAGACTTGCACAAGATCTGGATACAGCTGTCTCCCACAGCAGCACAAGTCCAGGGCTCCATCCCTCCTGCCGGACCAGCAGTCATTGTAAGCTCTCAGCAGTTAAGGAGGGCCAGAAGCGCTTTGCAGGACCTCTGTGTAGATTTGCACCCTGTCCACTGCCCTCACTTCCCGCGGGCACCTCCTGGAGGCTCAGCACCCATGGAGGGCTCACGGGAAGTAATGTCTGAGCAGAAGCTAAACTATATAGCCTCAGGCTACACACCGTGCATGCAGACGGTAGCACAGGTTTGTCAGGGTGCCTGTAGCAGGAAGAGCAGAAAAGCAAGAGGGAAGGCAGCAAGAAAACACTAGACCTGACTGAAAGACAAGGGAGAAATTTAGAGGTCAGGAATTGCTTGAAGGGTTATGATCAGAAAGGATGTCTCCTGCTGTTTGCTTCTACCCGAGCTGAGGGTGGCAGGATGGTGGTAAACAGCAACAGTTCAACGATGCCTGACTCCATTGCCTGTTTTCTCCAAGAGCAAACCACACACGTGGAGAGCCTTTGGCCGCCCATCTGGGTCACACTGGAATAACAACGCGATGGGAATGGATGTCTCGTGATGTTATTTATTGGGCTAAACATGTCAAGTAGTGCAAAGAGGCTTACACTCTCAGGTCAGTTGTGTTGTTATTGCAAGCTGTACCGCTCAAACAACTCCCCATGCACCACTTCAAAAGTTACCTGGCCCTGCCACATGACCTCCAAGCAAGTGAGCCAAGGTTTTTAACAATATCTATTTTCCTCTGTTTCACAGGTCAGTGCTCCTTATAAACTGCCAGTGTTCTCCCAAAGGATTTATTGTGAAAAGCAGCAAAGAAAACATTTGTGCAAAACTAACAAAAAGCACATTGCTTCAGTTTAGGAGGGACTCTCCATGTGATGTAGGTGCAAAAAAATTTCCCCGCTTCAAAACACACGTTTTATCTATGCAGGATCGTGGTCCCATAATTCCTTGCAGCATTTCAATGGCACTTACATAGAAAATGGTTTGTTCACTCTCAGAACAAGCAAGACCGGGAGGCAAACTGCACTGATTCCAGGCAGCATTTTGCCAGTGCAAACTTGTGAACTGTTAGCAGCCAAATACTCTTTAAGATTTACTCGAGCCAGAGAACTACTACCTACCAGTTCAGGTCATATTTCTTTTCCTATTCCTCTTTAAATTATGAACTTCCACAGAGCCAAGTTACTTGCGTGTTTATTTTCTTTAACACAGCAAGCCTGCAGCTGGCAATAACTTTTTGGGTTGTCTGGCTGTCACCTTCACATTTCGGCTTCGTCTCTGCTGCCCACTGTTGTTTCTAGCCAATGTCAGTCAAAACCCCGAACTGTGTTTCTCCCATCTCTTAAAGCACAAGTATTCTTATGCAGACCTCTACCAGTACAAAAAATGCAGCAGTAAGAGAGAGAGAAAGAGAGAGAAAGAAAAGAAAGAAAGAAAGAAAGAAAGAAAGAAAGAAAGAAAGAAAGAAAGAAAGAAAGAGAAAGAGAGGAAGGAATACTGCTATAAATACTTTTATTGGTGGCATAGATGATTTAATGACCATTTAGTCAATCCCTATAAAATAGCACAGCTGAACGCCTTTAAGTTGCATGCATACAGATGACTAATTAAATACACAGTTAAATGGCTTGACCTGGCACAATTCTGACCATTAAAATCATTAAAGAAATAGAGCTTGCAGTTCCCTCAAGGCAAAGTCTTCCAATGAATAAATTTGGTGTTGCAATGGCTCGGGGCAGTTTGGGACGAACACGGTACTCACAAGCCAGAGGGACAGCCGGCACCTGGGGAACTGGCTACCTGACCCCATCTCTCAGCCCACGACCCCGGCTCCTTGCTCTGTGCCATGGAGACCAGGATAGCAGGACACAGGGGACACTGGGACTGGGGCAAAAGTTAAAAGAAATGAGCCATATTTTGACAAAGCTTCGGCTGAGTTCAAGTCTTTTGTTATAATGCTTGGGTGCAATTGCAGTAGGGGACCGGGCAGCACCACAAATGCACATCCCTTTGCTCCTATCCCCAGCCCTTGGTGGTCCCAGAAGGAGCTCAGGGCCAGCATGATGTGACCAGGGCTGGGGCATCACAGCTGGCCACACAGGACACCCCCCCATCAGCTCCTAACATCACCTTTGCAGGTTAAGCCATGGGCCTTCCTGGGCTGACACTTTAGTCTGGCTTGGACGATTTGAATAACTACATTCTGGTGATGAGAAAGATAATGTTGTTAAAACAGGAGCATCCTTGAAAGGATGTCAGTCTGTGCTTTCATTAGAAAGTCCTCTCGGTGTTTTCCATCCTGAAGAGTCTGCCTCACGTTCACTGCTGCTGCCTTCACGTGCACTAGGCTGGAGTAGGCATCTTGTTGCTCAGTGCAGTTTAGCCTCAGAAATTACTGTACTTCTACTTACTTAAACAGACCTAATTCTTCAACAGAAGTACTATTTCAACAGAAGCAATTAAAAAGCTCTACCATTGTGGCAAGGCACCTGCTTCTATCAAAAATTCATTTAGCTTATCGTTCTGCTTGACTTTCTGGAGTCATTTTTGAACAGGCAGGTTTTTTTGTTCTGCTAGGAACATTTCACTTTGAGAAATAACAGCATTAATTAGAAACGTTCTTGTGTCATACAGTTTGTAAAACTGAACTACCATGAAATTTGTGACTTTTTTCAGAGGACAGCGAGGTGAAGCTCTCTCATTTTCACCCACTAATTACCAGGGGAAAAGAAGTATGACAGATGTAAAAATGTTACTGAACTTACAAAAGAGATAGCAAACTATGCCATGTCTGTGAGGGTGATAATGGCATGAATAGAGCCTAAGCCAAATATCTTAACAAAGCTGTTGTAGCTGTAGCCTATATAAAGCATGGGCACCCAGGGGTAAACAAATGCAAATGGAAGTCTGATTTATGTTTACTGAACTCAGCATGAACTGTTGTTTTGATTTCATATTAAATTCACCCTTTTGGCAAACAGTCTCACTAATAAACGAGGCCCTGGCTGGAGGTTTGACTGACAGCAGCTTGCCGGGTTTTTTTTGTAAACAGAAGACATAGGGAAATACGAATTTATGTTTAATTGCACACATTCCTATTTATTCACCTGCCTGCAAGGCTCAGGTGGTGAAGCTGTGGGTGGATATGAATGCCACCACCACCCATCCCATGTCTCATCTGCTGATGAAGGCACACAACTTGGACATACCCCTGATACTGCTCCACTGCATGTAATGGCAGTGACTGGTTTTCATGGGGATTTGGCAGATACAACCTCCGAACATGCTTTTGAAATCTGAACTTCTATAAACATTGATACTTGATAAAATTTCCTGCTAACTAGTGCCAGCAAGCACTTTTCTCTGCTTTCCCATCTCAGGATAAGCTGACTATTTCTCTTCAGTGGCAGGGTATCGGCCCTAGCCATCCCAATGACTGGGCCAAGCATGGCCATATGGGCAAGGCGCACAAGGAGCCTCTCTGGAACATTTGGCAGTGACATGGCAGGTGAGGACAGCCCACAGCAGCTGTTTCTCTGCGCGTGGGCAGAGCAACAGGAGTTGCAGCGGCAGAGTCACCCGAGGCTGAAAGCACTGGGTTTATGACAGACCACGTGCAGCATTTTGAGTTACATCCTGAAGTGAGCTGACATCCACTATAAAGTATGTGGAGCCTTTGTACTTTTATGAGTCTGCCTTTTTTATAAGCATCCACTTATTTCTTTCAACAGAAAACTCTGTCCTTGATGTTCTGGGCACTGCACAGCTGAAACATTTATTCCTGCCAGTTTTCCCGCTGCTCTGATAGCTCCAGAGACTTTTTTCCAAATGTGCTTAGTCTTTTCTCAGAAACATAATAAAAGACACTTCAGAGAAAATATTTACCTCTGCAACAGCCCGGGCTAATGTGAGTAACAGAAAAGCTGAGAATGAGAAGGAAAAAAAAGCTTTCGCTAACCTCACATGAGGCCACGGACTCACCAGAAGGCAGTATGTTGGAGCTGACGTTGATCTTCTCGCAGCTCAATGCCCGATGCTCAGTTTATGAGCAGGAATTAATGACCCCATGAGAGGTTCTCCCTGGGCACAAGAAGGCCCTGGGGCAGAGCTGGGGAAGACTACAGCATCTGCAAGTAGAAACTGTGCTCTGCAGCTTCCCTAATAACATAATGATATTACTGACTAGCTAGGCAACAGGAGCAATTAGCTATATGGCCAACTATATGTCACGTCACAATGGCATGCACCTCTAAAGGCCAGAGGCATTTGTGTGCAAAACCTTGTGATTCGCTGTTTTGGTATCCATCCTTCCTTTCACCAGAATGCTTGAAAATATGTAAATAGATGAATCATATTTATGGGGATATTCACAAGATGTTGGTGAAAAGCAGTCAGTAAATGTCTGCAGGAGCGTTTGCACCAAAAGTGGCTGTATTTTTATTGTCTGTATTGTAAATTAATTGAATGTTTATGAATATTATCTGATAATTCATTAATGTAAACAGATTATATGTGATGCTCATCATCTAATCAGGAAGCTGACACAGTACCTCACTGCTGAAACGAGGAGAAATGAATCCCAAATATTCATAGTTTTCTTTGGAGGCCCTGCCTGGTTATGTCTGTTTACATGTATGGCTCATAGAAGGTGAAACATAAACAAACTCAAGAAAACCTGACTTCACTGGGAATAATTTGCCAACAGAAATAAGAGTGCATTTTTTAAATAAGTTGTGTCTAGTTCAACTGTGAATAGTTGCCTGACTCTAATAATAATTGGCCAACAGAGATCAAATAGCAAGTATCATATTCAGTCATGAATCCAGTCTAAAAATAATAGCCTTAAAACCTTTGGGAGTAAACTCCAGTATATTGAAAGGAATCACAATTGCCTCCTGGACAATCTGGGAACAGAAAATGAGACAAAATGTGCAGAGTAAATTATTCGCTGTGAATTGTCCCCTTGACTCTATGACAAGACGCTTCTTAGGAAAGTCCTTTTTTAAATAGATAATGTACAGCTACATATCAGAAAAAAAAGGGATCTGCTAAGAGCGTTCTCTTAGCAATGAACAGCCCTGAATTTTCTGCAGAGTCAAAGTCTATTTAACGACTATTTCAAGGAATGAGGGGGAGAAAGCAGTACTGAAAAAAACCCCACAGTGTTTTGTTTCACTGCATCTTTTCCTCACCCTCTAATCTCTTCGTTTTCCCCTCTCATTCACCCACAGTGAGACCCCTATATTATTGGTTCCAGGTTTGGGATAGTTCCAAGTCACAATTTCTGTTTGATACTTTTGGTTTTCCACGTTTGCATAATTTTGCTTATTGCCCTCTCTGGTAATTGCTTTGGGCTTTTTCCAGAGTATTTATACCTCACAACTTTTTTCCTAGCAGTTAGATTTTGGTTTGGTCTCACAAGCGGAATCATGAAGAACAAGAAATGCCACAATTTGTTGCAGTACATTTAAAAATTATCGCCATAAAGTTTTAATTCCATTTCAAAATTCAGAATTTAAACAAGCATCATATTGAATACAGATTGGAAAATATAACACAGTAAAGAGCTGACATGGAGTTGTGCCACATTAACAAGTCTTCTTAGAACTACATATGCTTCTCTGCCGCTCACAAGGCTCTGGGGCTCCACGCAAGGGAGGCTGCAGCAGAGCAGGGACATTACTGCAAGCAGGGACCGAGGGGTATGGCATGTGGCGTGCTCGCCACCCGACTGAAAGGCATCTCACGCACCTGCTTTACGGCCGCAGCATGCCGCAAGCTAGCGTTGACATGGTCCGGCTTGCGGCATACCGCAGGGCGAGGAAAGGCATGCGAGACGCCGCGTCCCCAGCCACACACGTGCCGCCAGCCAGGGCCCCGAGCCTCCTCGCTTTCCCAACCCTGCCAGCTGCTGACAAGCAGCAGGGGCAGATGGAAAGTTCACGGGAGATGTTTTGTGATCTTTCACCTACTTGTCAGCTATAACTTTAGGAAAAGGAAGGTGAAAGACCGTTAATCTGTTATGGTCTACATAAAATAATATTCCACATCATTATTAATATGAGATGTGCTACTGAGGGTGCTATTTCAGCTTAGTATTTTACGGTGGTAGCGCAGCTATCTCAGCCTCCATTGGAAGAACAGTGTCGTTGGTGGACAACCCCAGAAAAGTCACGTCAACTATACAAGGAATTGCTGCGGTTGGTCACAAGATGAAGCATCCTGGTATACTGAGACCCCCCAGGTCCAGACACGTTCAGAGATGTGGAAAAGTCTGTCACAGGAGAAAATCGTGTGAAAATACCACCTGTTCATAAAGATGTGGCCAATTGCAGGAGGAAGGTAGCAGAAGAAGCACTCTTCAAATTGAACTTATGGTGCCGTTCCTAAAGGACAGGAAGCAGCTCATTTTCTGCAATGCTTATTTGTAGGGCAAAAGGAGCTTCCTACATTGATAGAGACCCTTATAAATGCTAGGCATTGCCCGATCTCACTCCTGAGTCTTCAGCAAGGAGAAGGCTGGTCCTGTCAGGGTCCAGCCTGGTGCCTGGCAGCCAGGAGCTGCATCCTCTGCTGAAGATGCACCCAAACCAGGCATCAGAAGTGTCATGACGCTCACCTGATCTCATCTCAGCCTTTGCCTGTCTTAACTTCCGTTTCTTGGGCTACGTCAGAGCTCAGTAGACCCAGAATTGGAGGAAAAAAAACACGTGGTTTTGCCCTAGAAAAGCCAGTCTGCATGAAGAATAAGTGTTGTGTGAGTGATGGGGAGGTGGATGCTATGGAGTTGCATGCGCCTTACCTGAGGGAAGAAAGGACTCACTCTGTACATTACTGACCAAGAAAGTTGGGGTCTGCCACTCTCAGTACATGGTAGGTCTTTAATACCTCTGGTTTCTTCTTTACTGCAGTACCAAGCTGGCACAGGCTTCCCTGTACTGCACTACATTGAATGCCCAACTTTTTTTTCAGTTAATTCTTTTATTCAGTTAATTCTTGTTTCCGTCTCTGCTGTACTGGGACTCCTCTTGCACGTAGCAGGACACACTATATAGTTAACCAGAGAAGAAGAGTGGGCTGGGTTTAGTCCCCAGCTTGCGACTGTGCCACTACAAGCTGGCAGAGGCAAAGAATGAACTTCAGCTCTTCTTACAACAACTGTGATCATTTCATCCCCTATTCCAGAGCCACGGCTTTTCCCACATGCTGGCGACAGTAGGATCTTGCAGCAGGTTTCCAACTCCTTTTGGTTGATAGAGCTTGCTATTCTGGTGTCTTAGCTAAATGCTCGCTCAAGACAAGCCTGCAGATCCTCCCTCTGAATAAAGCAGCTAAATGGGGAGCCGTTTTTAATGCAGCAAGAGCGATGACGGCTGTGATGTGGGAGGAAGCAGTTATATATGTTGATTCTCCTAAAACAGACCAAAAGGACAAGTTGTTCAAGCCAATGCTGCTCTGATCTATAAAGAGAGCAATTACACCAAAAGCTCCTTCAGCACTGACAGAATGGGAGCATTTACAACCCTGCATCTTCTCACTTCGAGTTACCTGAGGAGGTACCAGACTTGTCCCCACAGCCACCGCTCTGCTTCACCCCTGGCAGCACTGCTGGGTGCCGCCAGCACACAGTATGTCTGCCAATGTGAACATGCTGGTCTATACTGGAAATCCAAGTCCTGACACCTGTTGCATACAACCAGCCCCCGAACGAAATTCAAAGGACCCAGGAGGGTGAGAAGCAGGGTCAGCAGGATGCTGCCCAGTGGACCCTGCTGCCGCTTGGCACACTAGAAGTTGGCTGCATGGCACCACTCCAGCTAAGTTTGGTGGCTCTGCTGTCTTTTCCACCTCACTCTGGCTGGAGCAGGCTGACTTTGGCTCTGGCTACTGGCACTGACATTCCCCTGCAACCCCTACGGCTTTGCCGAGCACCAGCCGTGCCAGCAGCAGAACGAGCTGTCACTTGTCAGCTATCACCACCCGCGCTTGCAGGACCTTCTTGAAGAGAGGACAAGACTCCTATGTTTCTCTCTTTTCCCTTCCACAGCAGCATACATTTTTCATGAAATGCGGTTATTATTATTTTTAAATGACCAATGACTTGCCTGTGAGCCCATTGCTACTACACAGACATTGCCTTTCTTCAAGGTGCTTCATAGTCTTATTTTTCTGGATTACATTCATTATTTCTTAACCCAAAAGCAATACCCCTATGTTACTACTTGAAATACAGCAAAACATGGTGCCTCAGCTGTTCACAGCATATGACAAGCAAGAGGAAGAGACGAAAGAAGGCAGAGGGATTTCACTTGGAAAGCCAAGGAAATAATGCTGAAAACTCAGCCTCTTACATGCAACTCGTCTCCCTGGAGCATTATCACTTGTTGCACTGCCACTAACATCCCAGATAACCTGTACCTGGTGGCCACAGTGGCTGCCTACAGAGGGGATCCCTGGGCATCCCACAGACACCGTGAGGGACTGATGGCCTCCCTGCAATACCCCCATCCCCACACTCTGGCTAGAAACAAAGGTCTCAAAAATAGGGGAGCCCCAAGGTCAGGGTTGTGACTGCTGGGTGGCTTCCTGGATTCCCAGGTAGCATGCTTACACTCTCAGGATCAGACAGAAGGAAAATGAGATGGAGTGTCTTTTTTCCCCATTGATGTGGGATCTCCTGGGACAAGAAAGCAACATTGCATGTGCAAATCTATGTCTTCTCACTCTCCTCATCCTTCCACAGGCCAAATGTACAGGGAGGTCATGATGTATCCCAGGGAAGAGTTGAGACAAGAGATCTCAAGGGTATTAAAAAATAAAAAGATTCAAATGACGAAATAACATCCTCAGACTCTTCATCTCTTTCCTTTCTTCCCCTCCCACATATCACTCCTCTATTAGGTTTTCCAATAAAACCAGATATTTTTTGTGCCCTGCAGCCCAGTTCTCCAGACACAAGACTCATCATTTCTGATGATCTCATACCAGTCTCCAGAGCAAACAATAATCGCCACAGAATTCACCAATTTTGCTAGAATCATTCCCGTGTCATTCAGGANGAAGGCAGAGGGATTTCACTTGGAAAGCCAAGGAAATAATGCTGAAAACTCAGCCTCTTACATGCAACTCGTCTCCCTGGAGCATTATCACTTGTTGCACTGCCACTAACATCCCAGATAACCTGTACCTGGTGGCCACAGTGGCTCCCTACAGAGGGGACCCCTGGGCATCCCACAGACACTGTGAGGGACCANGGAAATAATGCTGAAAACTCAGCCTCTTACATGCAACTCGTCTCCCTGGAGCATTATCACTTGTTGCACTGCCACTAACATCCCAGATAACCTGTACCTGGTGGCCACAGTGGCTGCCTACAGAGGGGATCCCTGGGCATCCCACAGACACCGTGAGGGACTGATGGCCTCCCTGCAATACCCCCATCCCCACACTCTGGCTAGAAACAAAGGTCTCAAAAATAGGGGAGCCCCAAGGTCAGGGTTGTGACTGCTGGGTGGCTTCCTGGATTCCCAGGTAGCATGCTTACACTCTCAGGATCAGACAGAAGGAAAATGAGATGGAGTGTCTTTTTTCCCCATTGATGTGGGATCTCCTGGGACAAGAAAGCAACATTGCATGTGCAAATCTATGTCTTCTCACTCTCCTCATCCTTCCACAGGCCAAATGTACAGGGAGGTCATGATGTATCCCAGGGAAGAGTTGAGACAAGAGATCTCAAGGGTATTAAAAAATAAAAAGATTCAAATGACGAAATAACATCCTCAGACTCTTCATCTCTTTCCTTTCTTCCCCTCCCACATATCACTCCTCTATTAGGTTTTCCAATAAAACCAGATATTTTTTGTGCCCTGCAGCCCAGTTCTCCAGACACAAGACTCATCATTTCTGATGATCTCATACCAGTCTCCAGAGCAAACAATAATCGCCACAGAATTCACCAATTTTGCTAGAATCATTCCCGTGTCATTCAGGATCTGAAGAACCAACTCATGGCTCTGAAGCAGCACAAGGACCACAGGGATACCCTTCCTTCCACTTTGTCTTCCAGGGATGCAGCACCATTTGCCAAAAGGGCAGGGCTCTCTTTCTCTCTCCATCCTCGTTTATCACATCGATCCCTCCCGGTCCTGCCTAGCAACAAGTAGGGTGTGCAAAGCACTTTTTAATATTTAATGATACAGAACCAAGTCAGGGACCTCCCACCTTCGAACTTTGCATGAACGCTGGTATGAATCCAGAAGGCTTCATACCAGGAGGTGTGAATCCAGGCTAAAGGTGCCTTTCCCTCCTGACCGTCAGTCCATGAGAAAACCAGATCTTCAGAAAAAGTAAAGAACTTACAACAAAGCTCTGCTCAACATATCTCAGCTTCTAAATACATTTTTTTTTCTGAGACAAGAGAGTGATATGTTGATATGCTTTAAACTGCATCAATTTAGTTACCATTTTCACTAATTAGTGAAATAAATTTTATGTGCCCCAAGATGGCATTATTCAATCAACATCAAATAAGACTGTCAAAGAAGCTCTTCCAGCTCAGTGACACATTAATTATGCCTTTTCAGATGGCAACAATTTAAACTGAAATATTTTTCAAAATTGAAAGTTTTTTCAAAATTGAAATTTCTGAGAGCCTTGTTTGTCCGATACTCACTAGATTAGTAGGAATCTTTAGTCAGATCGATAGTGTTTCTGTCTCGTCTCTCTTCAGTCACAGGCAATAAAGGACTGAATAAAGTAAGAAATACTGATCACAGGGAAATGGTTGGGAAGCTGCACTGGGGAATAAGCCAACTGTCTTAAGTATGTTAGAGTTTAAATAGGAGTACTGGATGAACCAGTTTTTTGGTTCATTGGCCAAGAGAAGAAACTACATCTGGCTTGACCCAAAATATATTTATAATTTTTTCCATTGAAACGAACATTTAAAAGAATGATTTCTCCTGGACAAAGCAGTGACTTTGATATTGAGCATGTTGACATTTTTGTGGTTTACTTGGACTTCTACAAGTCAACAGGAACCGGAAATCAGTGTTTCTGTCCCGGGGGAGGAGGTCGGCGGTGTACCGTCCTCGGCTGCAGGCGGCTCTGCCCTGTCGTGGCATGCAGGCCCTGCCATGCTTCCCCACGGAAGGCACAAGTCCTTCTCCCCACACTTTCACTCAATGAACAGAGCTAATCTTCATTTTCTTTTCCAGGTGAAGTTGGTGTTTTCATCAGCTCAAGCATACTGCTTTTTAAGGGTGGGAAAGGTTTTTACACTAAGCATGTGCTAATGACGTGAGAGGGAATTGAGCTGGGCAAGGGGCTTCACCCAGGAGGCCCACGTTTATATTCAAGAACATAAAGAAAATAGAGACTGAACACTGGAAAAAATTATCCAGTTGATACTAGGGCAAGCCTGGCCCCTTGGGTCAAATAAACATGGGTTACAACACACTCTGCATAGCACAGGGAATAGTTAGACATTAGCAGAAGGATGGGATACAGTATGTAGATGTTTGACATTTCACATCTCTGTGATGCTATGAAACCCTTCTCTGGAACAGTTTAATAAGCCAAAATTAATATTGCACTTTCCCATGAAAATGCAAGAGCATTTCCTTCACTGAAGTTATCTGGAAGAGAAATGTTCCCTCTGAACAAAACATAGGAGATAGCAAAAGTGGAAACTTTAGCCACAACATTGTCAAAGCATAAAAGTTAAATAACTTTTTTAGGTTTTTTGCCATGTGTCAAAGATGTATGAGGCTGTTCCTCAAAATAGCTTGCCTGTACACTTTGTAACACATGGTGGAATTTCCCTTCTCCTCCTCCGCACTCATTTCACCTCTAAATTAAAACACTGATGAGCACGATCTGTACAAGACTGTGATATTATAGTAATGCTTTGGATAATTCTATTGTGTAGTTAAAAATACGTATGTTCAAAAAGATACTTAAATGAATGTGGTAGATTTGCAAATCACCTTGTAATGCATGTTGCCCTCTTCGTGTTAGAGCATTTATAGGTTTTTTTAGACAAATGTTTTTCCCAATGGGTACAACAGGGTAAAGTCATGCTGTTGACAGCATCATTCATTCATTTCATTACTTCAAGGAACCTTTTAAAAATCCTACATCCCATTACTCAGACACCGGTTTCTTCAATCCCCTTGGAAACTGAAGCCAGAGAGCTGCAAATGACACGCATGCCAGAACACATGTCTTTGACTATAAACACCTAGTAGTCCCTCTGGCTTACAGCTTTTCACTTTAACATTATCGTTCTTTACAACCATTTGTATTTTATTAGGAAATCCTAAATTTCTCAGAAACTAGAACAAGTAATACAGTGTTAGCAAGGATGTATTGTATAGATGCAAACGCTATCTATTAACTCTGAAGTAACTGCCCTCCACTGTCTTTGCCTGAGGTGTTACCCTATTAATTCTTTCAGTCAGGAGCTTTTGGAGTTTGCTTTGTACAGACACTTTTTTTATGTGATTATTACTTAATAAATTGTTCCAGGGTCATCTGCCATTAGCAGTCCCTGTCTCAAAAAAATGCCTTTTCCATCTACCTGGTGTCTTGCATATAGCAGTTGCTGTATCTTTAATCACGCAAGTATTATTAAAGTAATCTCGAGGTTTAGTTGGTTTGACAGGCCTGTCTTTATCTATAAATGACTCTCGAGTTTTGAAAGACATAGTTTATATGTATCTTCTCTACCATCTGCACTTTGGCTGTCCAGGTACATGGAATTAATTTCTTTTCTTTTTTTCCTTATAAATGTCACAACCTCTTTTGATGAATTTCTTCTTACTGACCACTGGTGTGGCAGCGGAGCCGGGCACACCACTCTGCTCCCAGCTTCAGTCCTGCCCTGCCATGAGGAAGGCCACCGAGACCCCAGCAACACTGTTAGCCCAGACAGGAGGGGCAAGCTTCTGGTATGCAGCTACTGACATCAACTACTAAACCCAGGCTGCCATCACGGCCCATCCTGCAAGCCACACTATGTATTCAAGGGCTAAGAGGTCAACGTATTCCCCAAGTCTTAGTCTCTCTGCTTGGAGGATTTGCAGTAAAGCTACCACTTATCGCCAATATTGATTGACTGTTTTGATACTGATACCCACTTAAGATCAGCTGCTGCCTTCACATAAGCTGTCACAAGGCACCAGGAAGAAATGTCAGTCTCCATCAACCTGGGCTGGCTGGTAACCAGTAAACTAAATGTAGAAAATTGCGTGTCCTCACTACTCAGCCTGTGTGCTGCCCAGGTCCTCAAAATAGCACCTAAATGTGCTGGATGTTTAAAAATATACCATTCCACTTGGGTGTTTTGCTTGGAAATTAATTTAGGCACTTCTTTAAAAAATCCCGTGCAACTTTTACATAGAAATTGAGAACGAGAAAACGGGAAAAGGCGGTCAGAGTCAGAGCCCCGGGGCTTGCAGCGCTGCCACACGCTGTGCTGCTCTGAGGCCAGCGGTCATGTCTGAAGTCTTTTCTACATTTTGCATTGATATAAACATCAAAGTTACAATTTGCTGTACCGTTTCTCCAAGCTCCTCCTTTCTAGAAAGTAGCTGCTAAAATATAGGGTATTACCTGAATGTTACGCTCACTATGACAAAAAATCGTTCTTTTGCATTAATGCAGAGGAGAAAAATCCCTCAGTTTAGCAAGACTTGTGGCTGGCTTTATGCAATTGCTGTGGCTATCAGAAAATGGTGCCTAGGTCTACATGCCTGATACAAGCTGGGAACTTCAGCTTCCTTCCAAAGCTAGTGGGGATGTTCAGGAGAGTGTAGGGTAACCAAGGAATGCGAAATCACAAGACCAATGTCCTGATGAGGCAAATGAAAGACGACAAGCACCAGCCTTGACTTCCTTGGTTTAACAGAAGGTTTAATTGGTGCATACAGTTCAGAGGTGAATTTACAGTGTCTTTGCAGGCTAACTGCCTGACATAGATGTCTTCATGGATTCACTGCTATCATCATGCATCTTCCGAAAGAAAATACTATTTTTAGCTATTTTGTTGGAGTGAGGTGTCCAAAAGTATTCAGTCATGGACTCAACATCCCATTGGCTTTGAATTCATGGCAGTGAGGGAAAGAAGGCCAAGAGTTTTGGGGGTTTTTAAAGCCCTAAACCAAATAAACTTTACTGACCAATATCTAAACCTTTATTGCTAAAAGGCAGTACTGGGAAACTTCTCGCAACTTCTAACGAGATTTCTTCCATCTCCCTGCAGAATTTGGAAGGAGACTGGTTTTAAGCTACCTTTGGTGCGGTTGTATTTTTAACAAAGTCTCTTCCTTAATATGAATAGTCATGTTAACAAAGAGAGACTGTTTTCATTATGGCTATGAACTTCCAGATGTTTCCTCTTAGTCAAAATAGGGGCCAGTGAGGAGATCAGGGGGATGAAGCACTCCAGCTAAAGCTCTTTTAAGACAATTTGAAGTGTATCTGGATCAGACTATTATTTCAAACATTAGTCAGAATATTTCCTTCCACTCCAAATAAGCATAATCTTAGTAGGAAAACAAACACTAACATTCCCACGTAGGTCTGTGGCTGTATACAAGTGAAACCAGGATGCGCATTGGATTAAGTTATCCGAGTTTCGAAACATTTCACTATAAATCTCAGTCAGATACTTTGCTCTATGTGCGTCTTATTTCCCTTTCTGGTTCATTCACCTACAGTTCTTGTGTATTTAGACTATGATTTGCAGAGCCATCCCAAATAACACATCCAGTATTCTTTAAGATATTTTATCCCAGTACCTTCAGTGTTAGCAGCCACCTAGACATCAAAGGTTTGCATTTGGCACAAGCAACTGTACAACCAAATGAATTGCTTAGAAATTTGCAATAACATCAGGCAACAGTATTAAAACTACTGTTGGATACAAAGTTTGTGAAAAGTTTAGGAGCAAAAATTACTGTACAAAAAAGCATTGTCGTAACACTTAAGTGGGAATGTAAACACAGCTTATGTGAAAGCTTTGAAAGTGGCTAATGTGGTCTCACATTTACATAGCTGTGGTCTATTAAAACCTTCTCCCAGCAAAAAGCAAAATACAATTGCTAGCACCTTTGTCTTAGAAGAGTATTTTGCATTATTATTATCATCATCATCATCATAATTCAGAATGAATGTGAGTCTTAAATCCCCTGGTACAATACAGAGTGATCGCACTTCCCTGGCAACGCCAATTATCCAAGCTCACAAATTTTACAGCATACCCATGGGAAGACCGTAAGTTCAGACCTCTGCTGCCCTTGTAAAAATAAATGTTTCCTAGTTTGGAGACTTTATTATATGCTGCATAGAAAAAACATATGCATTTCATACTAGTATCAACAGAAAATGTGCATCCTGCTGTACAGAGAGACCTTCAGGAATGTATAATCCAACCTGGTCTTACCTCTGAGCTGCATTAAATTTGGACTTATTTGTGTCTCCTTCGAGGCACTGTACATCTCTCTTACTGTTCTCTGCTATACAATTTCTTTCTGAAGGTCCCACTGCAAATTTTAACCCATGTGGCCTTTGGCTCTAGCATTAGAGAACCTTTCTGACTATCCTCATATTTTATCTCATCAGTCTTTTACTGAACCAAGAAGAATCTGGAGCAGTGAGGGTGCTCCTTTCTCTCAAGCTTTTTTACATCAAAGACACACGTGTTTGAATGCACTTACCAGTTCAGATTCTCTGCCTCTATTATTGCTGACTGCACTAAGCACCACCAGGCAGAAGGCTCTGTCTAGTTTCAAGAAGAAGTCCTATGTTGTCATCACTACGCAAAAAAGCCTAAAGTTTTGGAAAAATCCACCTGAAAACCTTTTCAGTATCTACTCCTGACCCTGCTATACAGCATTAGGCAAAGCTCTGCAAAAGGACAATTAACTCCTTTCGATGACACAGAAAGAATGCTGCTCTTCACTGGCACATGTGTGGGAAAAAGATCAAAATTCTCCAACCATATTTCTAATGACATGTGCAATTGAGAGGAAAAGCTCCCAGTACTGTGACACCAGATGCACTGAACTGCACATAACCTATAAGAAGTACGGCATCTCTGTAACACTCTACAGAAAGCAACATAACATTTCCATTCATGCGCATCCTCCTGCATGCGCAAGAGAGAAGGTGGGTTTTGCAGGCTCTCTGGAGGACTGGAGTCTGGGGTACAAGTGAAGGAATGAGCCCAAGGTCAGTGATGGCATGCAGAGAGGAACTTTCTAGCACTCTTCCACTCTTGACTTGAGCTGAGTCTTCAGTTGTCCAAACTATGTATGGCTTCCACCTAGCCTACACGCTCCCTGTCCTTTCTGGGCTGCCAGAGGAGCTGGTGCATGCCAGGAAGGATTCAGAGAGGTACTCAGATACACAGCCAGACCTGTGACTCTGAAGTGATCCTGTGCCCACCAATACAGACATAGGAACACTCACGTAGGCACAGAGCCTTAAATAACCTGGTCCCCAGGTCGTTCAAAGGTTTGTGCATGAACACTGGCCAGCTGGTGCCTTCGCACTTCTCCGTGAGATTCACTGTGTAGTGAGGCAGCGACATGCTGAGAAACAGCCTCTGTATCAGGGTGATTTACCCTCTGAAGGGACTCTATACTCCTGAGAAATCTGTGCTTTAGCAGGGGCTATTATGAAAGGGAGAGCAAATTTGCAAAATAAAATCGAAGGAAGAAAGACGTGCACTGCTTTTAGTACTGTATAATAAAAAAAAAAGTCAGAAAAACACAACGAAATATAAAGCTTCCCAGTCAGATTTGCAAAATCCATAATGCAATAGCAGGTGTTTAACCCGGTGCACTGACAACATCAAGCAGGAATATTACAATGTTTTGCAACTGTGCCATGTGGCTGTGTTAATAGTAACACTCAGGTCTACCTTTTCGGCTCCTGAGCTGCTGTTACCACTTCGCCTTCTGAACTACATGGCTGTAGATGTTTAAATTTAACACAGAGGGGGGCTGACAGAGCCGTGCGATGTTTCTGAGTTTGACAGCCTGCACAATTCACGTCAGGATCTTCTTTTTCTGTACAGCGTTGCTAACAGGAACGTAACAACCTCCTACAGTTTTTGTGCATGTTTAGTCTCCGAACAGCGAAGACGTTGATGAGAGATGAACAGAAGCTCCTTTTCTATTGCTCTGAAACTCCATTAATGTACTTGTACTTTAAATTATGGGACAGTATTTTCTCTGGCTGATACCCTGTGGTTAGTGAACCTGCACGAGGGATGCAATGTAAATGGGAGAAGATGGACAGGAGCTAGATATAAGTGTTTCCCATGCTATGAGTTAATTAGCAATGTCAAAAGCATGACATCAAATTTTTGCAGCTTGATTTTTTTGCTACATCTAAAGCTGTGTTTTGCAGGTACACGTTTCATGTACCTAGGAAGCAGAATCTGTGCAATTCTGGTGCCTAAGCAGGAATCATGAGGCCAAACACTGCCAACCTGTCCATATTGGCAAAGCAGCTCTTCAAAAAAGACAAAAGATTTCTCTTGCTAGGAACAAAGCATCCAGTAATATTCAAAGGATTGTGAATAGTCTCTTTCGGAAAAAAAAAATGCACATACAAGGCTGTGCAAGGTAAATTCAACAAGTTGCAGTAGCCTGGTTTTGTATTAAATGTCTGGTCACTCGTTTTGGGGCTTGGGGTGTGGGGTTTGGAGGGGTTTTTTGCTATGGAAATCAACTTATTTCTTATCTTAAAGCTGGACAAATTCATTAAATGCCACATGCTCTGAATTAAGCAAATACAAGGGAAGTAAAATTTTCATTTGTTTTCCTTTTTCCCACTAAAGAGCATAACATAACTACAGCTGTTTTGTTTTCAACTTTTATAAAATTCTGAGAATAATTTGTCAATAACAATTATAAGCTCACTGAAAAATAGCAGTGGCTGAATCTCACCTGTAGGGTTCAAA
This sequence comes from Steatornis caripensis, assembly GCA_013398225.1. NCBI lineage: Eukaryota > Metazoa > Chordata > Aves > Caprimulgiformes > Steatornithidae > Steatornis > Steatornis caripensis. The sequence continues at coordinate 118,868 of VZSC01013699.1, read as the reverse complement.
AGCCTCTTTAGGAACACTCACAATCTTTTTCATTGCCCAAGTTTTATCAAGTAATATGGCAATACATTGGGGTTTGTGACTTATGAACTTCTTTGGCAACTGTAACGGGTGCTGATCGCAGATTAATACCTCTGAAGGCTGCTCTGAAGTTCTTTAAATTCCCTAGTAATACAGTGTCTATACTACAGGCCTTGGCAGTGGTGTTAGCTGCTCGCAGTGATGCAGGATAAGGATGAGGAGCTGGGCCAGGGAAGACCCTCACACAAAACTTCTGGTCCATAGGGCTGAGGGTAAGAGGATTTGTTTCCATGTTCAGGCCATTACTAAGCAAGGAAATGTGGTAGTGTTTTCTGATGGGAGCATATTTCAGCTTCCACTACAAGAAAACAGGATCAAAATATTTTGTTTTACTAGTGAAGCTTTATTGATTTCCAGCAGTTGGGTAAAAAAAGAAAGGAGAATCATGCAAATGGAGGCTCATCTGCTTTGCATTCCAGTGGTGGCTGGAAATCTGGGTTTTAAGCATTGCAACCTAAAGGGAGATCATCAAAAGTCTCCCTTCTGGAAAAGAAAGATAAATCAAATCTCTGTGTCTAATCATTTTTCCTCATCAGACTTGTCTGTGACTGAGATGACATTTTGAATACAACATAAATACATTCTGCTCTTGTTATAAGACTTTCTGGTGTAATAGACTTTGATATAAATCTGTGCTATCATGCTTCCCTGTGCCGTTAAAACTCATGATACCCTTGTTAGAACAACATCATTCACAATATTCCAAAATAAACTGCAGATACTGCTGTAAAGAGATGTTTACTATTATTCTCATGTTTTCCCAGATTGCAAGCATAATATGATTCTGGTCTCTAGATACTTAACTAAAAAAAGCAGGTTTCCATTTTATGTTAACTGATTGAAAATTACTTAAGTTTTCAAGTCAGATTCTTCCGCACGATTTCAAAAGCCTAAAATATGATGTATAAAACTACTGAGAGTGAATGGCAGGAACATACTTACCCATGTCAAAATTTATAAAGATCAGTCATTTGGATCTGGATTGTGCCACCTCTACCCGTCCCCCACATGTAAGTAATCTAATCTGCAGCACAGCCTCCTCTCCGAGGAAGTGTCAGGGCTCCACCTCCATTCCCTTTATATTCCCTTCTGAAAATCAAGCTCTTGGCAGCACCATCTCCCACCTACATGCTTCTCATTCAGCTACAAATCCCGGAGTCTTATTAGCCTCCCCTTATACCCTCTTTTATACTTAGCCCAAATAAGATCAAGATGCAAATAAGAAAACTGAATAAGATCCAGGAGAAAGACGAGACAACGAATACTTTTCTGTCTGTTTTGAAAACCTTGCCCTAAAAATTTTGTTGGACTGAGAAATCTTTTTTTAAATGTGACCTTTTAAGAATTCCAGGGTTTATTATGGGAACGGAAGAAAACGGGTGCCCCCCAAACCCACTGTGACTGAGAAGAGAAACAAGAGTTTTAAAAGGCTGGGGAAAGTCTACTTTCATTAGTCCTGCCCTTTTTCTTGGGGAAGAAGCAGGGATCTATTTCTGCTGCTCCTCCGTTTCCTCTCCCCTTTCTGTAACAGGCCACTGGAAGAAGGTGAGGAGCGGAGAGTGGAACTTCACAGGCTTAAAGCTGGGCTGGCTATTAAACTGAGGACAGATGCTCTCTGTTCACCCTCTCCCTCCCCAAAAAGGGAAGAGAAAGAGAAAAGGAAAAGAGGCTTATGGGTTGGAAAAGTTAAAACAGCTTTAATGTAACTATAATAATAAAGTATAATAATAATAATAATAGACAAAATCATGGAATACATACAAAGATATACAAAATCAATACGGAGCTCCCCGGATGATGACCTCGTCACCCCGACATTGCAGGGCAGGCCCTGGGAAAGTCCCAGACTGTACTCAGGAGCAGACAGGAGCAGCATTCAGGAACACACGGATCAGGATCGAAGGCAGAAGACACAGTCCTCCTTGGACATCAGCCATGGAAGAAGAGAGCCTGACCCTCGTGATCCCTCAGCTTTACACTGATTGTGACGTGTACAGAATGGAACACTCCCTTTGGTCAGGTTTGGGTCACCTGTCCGGCCCACTCCTCCCCACTGCAGGTCGCAGGTCTGACCACTTTCCTGCCCTGTCATTTCTGGCACATAAGAAGTTGAGCAGAACCAGGCAGCGACCTTGGTTTCCATAGGAATAACTATAAACAAGAGCCTTTCTGCATACCTTTCCTACTGATACTCCAGCACTAACTGTAAACGTTGAGGGTTATCGGCTCCTAGTAGCACACACTGTTAATTTCAGAGAGTGCAGCTTCTCAGAAGAGACTTAAATGGAAAGTAAAACTACTAAAAAGAAAACTGATTCTGTCCTAGCTCAAATCAGTACAAAACCAAAGTCTATTTCTTTAAGATGGACATCCTCTTGCAAAATGTTCTCACGTGCTGCAGAGTTCTGTGTTGGCCAGCTGCAGCACAGGCATATGAAGCAAGACAGGGAAGAAGCACAGCCACTGTATGGCCTTTCTCAGCCCTCTATGAGCTCGAGGGTATCTTCATGAGATAAATCACTGGCCACCTGATAGGACGTCACCATGGTGGCGTTCCTTTACAACTAAGTGCAAACTAATTTCATGTTTTGAATGTCGTCGTGTTCCACTTCGACTGTCCTCACATTTTAGTGAGAGGGGATCATGCATGCACTGATTAAGCACTTTCTTTTTTTCCCAATGGTTGCATGAGCAGGTTTTTCAAACACAGAGACGACAGATGAGGCACGGCCACCCTTCAGAAGTGCATCTGCCATCTGTATCCCTGCTCACCTCAGCCAGGGACTTGGAGGTGCCCAAAGCCTCACTCTGTGGTGAGGAAGCACACCCTTGTTCTCACTTCTCAGGGTACGAAGCCAGCTCCTCAGAGAGACAGAGCAGCTCTATTTGTCTCCTGCTTCATCTTGCTATGACTTTCAATTACGGGATCAATGTAATGATGCAGGACTTTACCCCAGGGCCAAGCAAGCTCCATGAACTCCCTGTTATATTATGGGTCTGAAGAAAGGTTAAAAAGCCTCTTTCAGACAAAACACGGAGCAGATGGTGCTCAAATGGAAATGCAGTGCTGGTAAGGGCGCCAAAAGATGGGACCCATGCATGCTGATCCCACCAACTTGCGGGCATGCTGTGAACTGTACGCAGCATCAGCCTCAGCCAGAGTTAAGTGGCTGTGCTGTATGAAGCAATACATATGAAGGCGGATAGCACCTTCTGCTTGACCTGATCACTTTGTTCAGGGTGAGGTGCTTTTTAGAGCTGCCATGGCTGAGCTTAGCATCTCCTGGGCACTTTCCATGCGCATAGCTAGTCCAAATCAAGTTTCAGTGGCTGATCCAGTCAAACACATAACAGTGCTGTGAACCTCCTTGATTTGCGATGGCAATTAACGGAGGGCAAAATTGGAAAGTCCTGTTGCATTTCTTCAGCGTTTAGCTGCAGAAGAGAGGCTCTTGGGTAAAAGAGTGTCTCCGGCTGGCTGCAGGTACCAGGGCTGGCCAGCGCCACTCAAACTTTCCTTCCTCATAGTCAAAGTCCCCCACGAAAACACAAGGTATGCAGTGAGCACTAGAGAAGAACTGGCACCACTAAGCTAGTTTAAAATATGCTGCAAATATTTGATGAAGTGTCCAAAGTGAGATTCACGGTCACCATCGATTCCAAAGAATGTATAACAATTCATCCAATGTCATACACTAAAAACTAGCATTTTTTAAAAAGAAAGTTGGTCTGCTTTCACTCAAAATCTGTGCGCTGCTTATGATCACATAGTATCTCATAAACAACTCGTTCCAATGGGAGTCCTGTATGTTGGAAATTATATTTTAAACCTAATTCACAGTAGTTTGTGATACAGAAGACAGAGAAGTCGGGCGAGGTTTATTCTTGCTGATTTTCGATGTGTTAACAGGGCTGAGTCTGCAAAGACACATATGCATACAGAGCATGTATGTACATATAATCATATGAAGCCCTAGACAGGTTTTGAAATGTTTAGGAAAGAGTCAAAAGCTTGATGTTTCACTTTCAAATCTGCATAATTTTCTTTTTTATTTAGAGGTCATGTTCTAGTTCAATCCCAATCATAATCAATCAGCATAAGCCTCAGATAAGGGCTGTCTGACAGCTGGATATTAGAAGAAAGCTGTTCTTCATGCATGTTTTAAAAACTTCACCATTAATCTTGCCATGAAATCTCAGTTAAATGATTGTGGAATATTACATCAAAGTTATCCAGTGATCAGCAATGTGACTTATTTTCTGACAAGTACAACTTTGTCATTTTTATCTGATGGTCATCACATCTTCACACAAAAATAGCTCTCCTTTGTTTTTCTCTCCCTTTTTCCCCCCCAGCTTGACTACAGCGCAGATTTGTATTCTTGGCATTCTCATCCTGTTTGATGAGTTTTAGAAAAGTCCAATTGTCGTTTTGTCCCCAGAAGCAAAGCAAACACTGCCCTAAACTGATAACAACACAATTTAGCTGCCCTATAAACAGTCATTTTAACTCTATGATATGTGGCTGCTGCTTCAACATTCAAGCAATCGAAATGACACCATTATCAGGCAACTCTAGATGATGAAAAATGGTCTACATTAGGGAATACTCTGAACCCAAGAAATCTTCAGCTATCAGTCATCGCCATTATATTACATATACTTGCCTCTATCTGCAAATTTAGACCTATGATGAGGCCGAACTTGCAGGGAAAGAAGTACGCTTTCCAGAGGATGTTTGTATAATTAAGCAGAAACATCACTGCATTTCTAAGGAGGATCTTTGTGCAGAGGCCTACAAAAGCCTCAAGGCTAAGTGATTTCAGCCATGCAATAAATGTAACGATCCCCAAGGAATACGGTCTTAGAGATGCCCTCTGGCTGTTAAAACAGAAAATTGGGGTGATTCTTTTCCAGAATACAATTTATTATTCTACGTCCAAATTCTCCTGCATGTTTTTCGTCTACTGTAAGTAGCAGTTTGCAGAGGTGTTGTACAGCAGAAGCACATTCCCTGCAGTATCTGTCATTCCAAAGGTAACACCAAAGCCTTGCAGAGTATAAGGCCTCCCAAAACCAGAGCTGTAAAGAAGAGTGCTCCCAAAGGCAGGAGCTGCCGAGACGCTTATATGAATCACGCTGAGATCACGTGACAAGACCCAACCTCTCAAAGAGCTACCATGCAGCATGGAGGAGAGTAAAGCAAGGAAGGAGATTTCAAAGCTGGACCCAAAAACTGTCTGGCTCAGGAGATGCTGCATCGGTTTTGGGGAGAGAGGGTTCTGAGTAGCGAGAGCTAAGTGATGACAGCAAGGATTAGATTCACAAACCTGTCTGAAACCGCCATGGTGATACCTATGCTGTGAGCTTGTAGCTTCCTAGCTATGCCTAGGTGGGACAGATGAAGAGAAGTGTTAAGGAGCAAAGGGAAGGTTCTCAGAGCATCTACCTGTCCAACACAGGGAGCCCTGGAAAGACAGCCTGTTCTTAGGAGTTTTAGATCAGTTTCCCCACATTAGTACGGAAGAACTGGAGCTTTGGAAAACTCTGAGTAACTTAAGCTTCCATAGATTTTGTAGAAATATTTTAACTATTGAGTGTTTTAGGGCAAGGCAGAGCAAACGATCCTGGTATCTGCTAAAGCAGTAATGCACTCTCAAGTTTCCTTTGCCCTGACCCTCACTGAGTGGCTTGATTTCACATGCATCTGCCCCATGTCAGCTCTCCTTGCTCTATTAATTGCACGGGAGCGGGATTAAGTCTCCAAAGTGTACCTTTCTATGACATTTAGCCTCCTACACAGATCAGGGATATTTGAACACTCTTGTTCTGTAAGCGGTCAGAGGTTGTGTTAAATATTTTCTCCTTTTAGCCACATTTTACATCACGGGAAACAAACCAAAACTTGCAGCTCTGAAGTGTCTAGATGTTGTTTACCTTAGGTAAAAAGAAAGACTTCCTTCTTCGGTTCCTCAAGGGTTGGCTTTGAAGGGGTACAGTGAAAACTGGGTAATGAAATCCCAGGTCTCCTGGAGGGCCATGATTAAAGTAGCTCTGGACACCATTTTTCAAGGTGGAAGGTTCTTCAGTCAAGAGATCACTTTCTTTCAAAATTAAAAGGGGAGAGAGACACTTTTCCCCTTCACAAACATTAAGCGAAATATTTTGTCAACATTTTCTGCTGCATAAATATAAAGTCATTACTGGCAGCCTTAGCAGCCTCTTTAGGTGCCAGAATAAAAGGTTTTCACTAACTAAAATGGTGTATTATCCTTCTAAGTAGGGTGCCAATAATACCTTATTTAAAAAATTGAACTAATGTAAATTTCAAAACAAGTTTGTTTCAACAGTTTTCTTACAGAAAATTTAGAAATTTCAAAATGTTTTTTCTTTTTGCCTTCCTAATGGCTTGAATGGGACTGCTGTATAGTCACAAAGCCCAGGCAAAGCATCATTTCTCCACTATCCTCAGCTTCCATAATCTTACCACATCTTTCTGTGTTTTGTGCTCTTAAAGTCACTCTACCCAAGGCAGGAAATTACAGGAGAATTGCTGCTGTCATTTGGGTTTTGCTGTGTTTTGCCTTTTTAAGAACATTTCAAGAATATTTTTTATCCCCATGTTCATTAAGAAAAGCTTGGAAATGTGACTCATAGAGTCTCAGTAGCTGGCAATTAAATAAAAGCAAATACAGATTTATAGCTCCATTATTCCAAAGCCAGTGCTACACATGGTGGGAAGGGACAGAAGGAGGCTGGCACATGTTTTTGCATGTGGGGACTCTCGCTGGGGCTCTGCTTCACAGCCCAGGGCAGGGGCCACGCATGTCCCTAGATCCTCACCCCAGGGCCAGCCCTAGGGCTTCGGCTCCAAAAGCTGAGAGGGGCTGCAAACCCAGGGGCCACAGCTGAGCCAAGCACTTTCAAAACAAACCCTTGTATTTCTTTCACCATGCTGCATTTTTCTCTGCCATAAACATGTGCAGAAGTTCTGTCCTGTGCTCAGAAAAGCAAAGATTTGGTCCTGCAGTCTTTACACACTGAGCTTTAATACTAACTTTCACCTACGTGTCACTACTGCCGCACTTAACAATCCTGTAACCTCACCGCTGCAGAGTGAAGGTACGTGAGAGAGGGAGCCTGAGAAACAGACAGGGGCTTAGCCGCATGCCTGGCGAGGGGTAGCTCAGGGCTGCTGGATATTGCTTGCTTCTACCCTTTGGCTGTAGAGGGGACCTCTAGGAAACATAGAGTCATGGCAAGTGCTTGCTCCTCTGCCTAAATCTCTGAGCTCCTAGTTGTGCCACTGCTTGGATCAGGCTCAGCACCAGGGAAGAAGTACCACCTCTGCAGGAGAGGAGGTGAGAAATCCTCTGGTTTTCAGGAAAGACAAGTGAGAGAAACCTGGACTGTAACATATACTAGCATTCAGCAGCAAGAAGATAGAGAGCAGTGAATGCAAACAGAAAGAACTGTCTGTTTAGCAAAAATACCGAGACAAAAGCATATGGGCAGAAAAGGATTTACAAGGGTTGGTAGAAAAGGAAGGGAAACCTCTTCAGCTGCATGGATTTAAAAGGTTGCTGCAACTGTTTTCTGGATCCATGACATGCTTTGACATTGCCATTGGAAATCTAATGCTAGCAAATCTTTTAAAGGGTAACGATCTTAAAAGATTTTGCTTCCTGGAGGGAAGAACTCTTTCTGACAGGGCCTTTGGTAAGTCTGACCTTGTGCTTCTCCCAGAGAAAGGTGACCCTGTCCCTGCCCAGCCAGAGATGGTTTTGGGCCGTGGGGTACACCCAGAACCACAAACCCCAGGCTGCAGCTCACTGCTTATTTCTCTATCTGATGTTGAACAGAAGTTGAAATTTCGCCAAGGCACATCTTGCTGATTCACGAGCTCCACTTAATGGCATCATGAATGGGGAGCTACTGGCCGTGAAGAAGTGCCTTTGATAACATCTCCTAACTCCCACAGCAGGGGTTGCTGCTCCAGGATACTCGCTGCCCTCCACCTCTCCCTCAGAGCCCGAGGCAGTTCACATGCCCCACGCTGCTGGGACCAAGGACAAATGTATGCATTAGAGCTGCCTCACTACTGGCAAGGAAAAAGGGCCCCCTGTTGCTTCCCATCACATCCAGTGCAGCTCATCCGAAGTCGCTCATCACTCTCCCCTTTTCTTTTTTCCATGCTGCTAAAGTTCCTAGGTAGGTATCAGAATAAAGGAACTGCAGGCTCTAAATGCTTTGCAGGTGACCCAAATGCTCCACTTTTAAGGGCACTGCAAAATGGCAAGATGGATCCACACAGATCCACAGAGGTTTGGGCCCAAACACTTAAAAACCGGATATTCCCCCATCCTCTAAGAACTCGTATCAGTAAGCTGGTAGCAGTCAAACTCTCCTGCATCTTATTTATCAGAAGGAGAAGGTTTTTGACTTGTTTCTAGAAGCTATAATCTATATGTCATAAACAAGAATGAGAGATGAAATATGTTTAGGTATGCATAAACAGGCATTGGGCTTTAACAGGTTTCAGCAAGGAGACATTATTGAAGAAGAGAGGATATTAATACGTACTAGTATATAAGCACTCATGAAGCTGATGGAAATAGGGAATTCTGTGAACAGAAATATGAAAACCATTGACTGGACCACTGACCACAATGGGGTTATGGCAGTATCCACTAAGTAAAGAAGACCCACAACTCTGTATTAAAAAGACCACAATTTCCTTCCCCGGTTTATTCTCAGACCTCCTATTCCTAATAGCAATGGTAATTCCCGTTCACTAGAATAACACCAGCTAATAGGTTTTGTGGCTGGTCTGTTCTGAAAGGTAGCAAGAGTGACAATATCTTGAATTTGCCACATCCTATCAATGTTCAGACTGAGCAAGGATCCTTTAACTGTTAAAGCTATGTCAAGTGCAAGTGAGGGAAATAAAAAGGGTGTAATTTCTTCAGTGACAGGCAGAGAGCAAAGATTCAAATCTTGAAACTCTTTGCACGGTCTCTAAATGAGTCACAGAAATCCAAAATAACCAAGAAATCATATGAAAGCTTTTTTAAGTTTAAAAAAAAGACCAAATTCATCTGTAGGAAGCAATCTCGGGGAAATTATTGCAGGAAAGAATTTGTTCACTATACATACAGCACGGTACGTCACATGGTCTAATTACAGGAATGAAAGCAACATAGGAATTAGATGGTCTTTTCAAGCCTGTAAGAAGTGTGAACAAAGAATATAATTACACATTGAGCCTGTTGATTAACCAATTACTAGTTAAAGCAGATTTAGACTTTAAATTAATTTGGTTCTGAATTCTGGGGATTTTGGGGCTAAGATAAACAATGTTTGAAGATTAATTATCCTTGTCTAAGATGAAGGAACTCATTTCAATTTTGTTAGCGTGTCGAAAGACTCCGGCTGTTGCATGGGAGAGAGTAGACTGCAAATCTCAGCAGTATTGAACTGACTGATTAAAGTGAATTCTGAGACTCCTAATCACTCTAATCCTCACAGAGAGCGGCGATATTACACACTACATTGTGCCAGCCCAAATTAATATTTAAATTAAAAACAGACCAACATTTACCTAGAGGAGAAACTGCACTGTCTCCAAAGGACCAAAGTCTGGCCAAGGAGTTACAACCTCAATAGTGAGGAAACACTAGAGCACAGATCTCCATGCACATTTGCCCAAAGAATAGTAACAGGGAAAGCAAAGGTGCTGTTGTGGCACCTGCCATTTTTCTATACAGTACCAGCAGCACACCACAGCATCCTGATTGAACTGTGTGGGAGTGGTAATGCGACATTTTACTTCTCCATCAGTAGTCCAGCTATAGCACCATGCAAGCATTTGGTAAAGGAAAGACTTCACATTTCAATTGCTGTCCTGGAGTGCAGATAGATTTCGTCGTCAGCATGCCTAGCAAGGTGCTCAGCTGCCTCAAGTCCTCTGGCGTACAGCGGAGGCATACACGATGGTGTTGGTAAATGCCCCAGGCCAGCACAGCCTGCTGCCTGCACCACAGCCTCCCCATTCCCCACTGGCCTTCTCTATTAAATGTCCCCAGTTTGCCTCCATCACAGGTCAAACTTTGTCTTCCTGCCGGGAGTGTGTTGGAAGAGAAGGATTTCCACAGCAAGAAGTAGCCCAAATCCTAATCTAAATGCTAGTTTTATGTATAGGTTGGTAAATACAATCAGCAAAGGATACATTTTGGGAAGCACCTGGAGAGCATGCCTGGTGAGCACCCACTCCTCACTAAAACCAAGCATTAGTTTTACTAAATTTCAGTGCAATCCAGTAAGACCAATCCTTATAGCCACGTTCCCTAGGTAGCTTTTTCCCACTGGAGTCAGTATAAGGCATTGCAGTTTACAAAAACAAGCAGAAGGGACAAACTATATTTTTGAAATGCAAGAGCCCATGAGAGGTCTGGACGTCATTGTGCTAGGTGCTGTAACAGCATGGAGGGAGACAGCCTGTACCTCGGAGAACATGGTAAAATAGACTGAAGACTGCAGAACATAATGAAATAGATGAAAGACCTCAGATTGCCTGCAGAATGAGGCAGGTTCGATAGGGTTTGCAGAGTGCACAGAAGCAAAGCAGATCTTGCAAAAGCTAGAACTGCATGGACCAGGGCAAAGAAACCACTGCCACTGAACAATGTCCCCTCATGCCTCTCTGCTTCCAGCTTGGGTTGAGCCTGACTTGCATGTTTCCTTCCCAAACCAGCAACTGGCTATGGGGCATGCAGTGCTGCGCTGAGGAGGGAGCTGCAAGCCCCAGCCAGCAGCGCTGCAGGTGAAATATCTGCCCTCAAGTGGAGTTTCTGTTTTCTGGATGAATTGGGTCATGGTAGTAATGACAACTACTTCTGCTTGTAAAGCATTCAGTGTGGAGGGTCCAGATCCTTACCATGAGTAAAGAGTAAGATATATGTATGTCCAGTTTCTTCTCCTCAAAACTTCTTTCCTTGAAATATCTGATGCTTCCATGGCCAATGCAACTAAACCCCAGCAATGGGATCCTGTAGCATGAACTCACGTTGAATGTAGGTAAACCTGGAGCCCTGGATTTATTCCCCTTAAGGTTGACTTTGCCCTTCAGCTGCTAGAGTATTAATGATGTTTTAGGGTTGTGAATGTGTGTGCGTGTGTGTGAGAAAAAAAAAAAGAGAGAAAGAGAGAGATATATACAAGAAACGTCTGGTGTGCAAGCTTGTGGAATTCTAAGTCATTTTGATATGAGGGTTACTTAAATGTATCCTTGGCTAAAATTACTGATTTTTATAATATTACTATTTTATTACTTCCATTTCAGCCCAACTAGGAATCCAACTAGGAGTCTTGGACTAAACCTCACTTTGCTAAGTGCTGGACAACCGCATGGCTATAAGGTTCTCAGCTAGTTGGCAATGCACTGGCTTACTCCCCCGTTCTAGACCCCAGAGGTATCTGCCTTTCAGTCATGCAGATGTGGCACAGGTATGAGATATGTTACAGGCTTCAGGTGAAACCTAAACTGAGCTGCAGAATGGCAGAGTAGAGATCTGTGTCTTTGTGTATGAGAACATCTTCAAAAATAGAATTCTGGCAACTGCTGTTGCACGCACCCTGCCAGTGTGATGTTTGACAGTTTCTTAGCACAGAGACTCTAGGGACAGCACACCTATCTTATACACAGGTAGCAACCACATCCAGGCTATTCATCCGTTTTAAAGAAAACCTGTCCCTGTGAACCCAAAACCTCGGATCCTTAACATTGAACTAAGCAAGTATCCTTACGCAAATAATTTTCAGAAGTAGAAAAGCCAGCTTTTTTTCCCTCCTTCCTCTCCTCTCTGAGTCACACTCTCACATTCCCTCTAGTGCTCACTCACTCCCACACAGCTCAGCCAAAGGTAGGGAAAATTAATCTCCTGTGTCTCAAGAAGCCCTTCTGCAAGCCACAAGGCCTGCAAGCCCTGGTGTCCCTTGGGGGACACCCTGCAGGAAAGCCCCAGCTGCCCCTTTTCCCTCTGATTTTAACTCCCTTTCAAAATCTCCTCCACCACTTTCAGTCCCTGCTGGTGCCCCGTCTCCAGCTGAGCTCGTAGAAACCCACTGTGCCTCTGGATCTGGGGTAGGGCCGTGTGGCCAGTAGCTGCGCCTCCCAAGGACAAGGAAAAGAGATAACCAGGACAGGAGGAGCATCCGCGGGATCCAAGGTATGGCAGGAGCTGGGGGGCTGTGTCACACTCCCCACAGTTCCTGCTGAGCCACCGGCAGGTGGGCTCACACCAGCTGGAGCCACGGGGACAACACGTCCGCACACAAAGATCCAGCAGATCCTCACTCAGCGAGGGCGAACTGGGCTTGCATCCTGGGCAGGTTTGCACAGAAAACGCAAAGTTCCCAGTGCTGGTTATCTGCGCTCCCATTCCAGAGTGCACAACACAGAGGCATTGCCAGATTTTACATATACATGTATAAATACCCAGTTGTATATAGATTTTTTAAAAAGTATTTTCCACTGCCCTTGCTTTCAGAAACAATGACATTGTTTTGGATGAAATTTAAATAAAACAGCAGCTTGAGGCAAATATGCTTGGCAAAAAGAAAAGCGACCAGAAATAGACTCTTACAATGGAAAATGTTGTGCAGGCCTCTTAACAGGAGGTGCCACCAGCTCTGCCTGAAGCCATGAATTACTCATTTCAGCCCTTGAATCCCATGGGATTTTAACAGGACTGGCAGTACAACACCTGATGCGGAATGGGCAAGCAGTGGGTGCCCTGATGAGGTGTCAGGGTGCTTAATCACCAGGTGGTGGTTTTGGATGGGGTGGCCTGGGCACCCCTGCCCTGGTGATGCCCAAGGGCTGGCTACTGCAGCCACCCACCCCTTGCAGCCAGAAACCTCCCTGACCCGCAGCACCACTGGGTAGCACAGCTTTCCCTCAGCTGAAGCCATCCAGAGGATTTACTTGATCGTTGATGTGCTGCTGAGCTCCCATGCTCTCGGAGTCCCCAGTCTGCGCCACGGACTCAGAAACATACATTTCTCCTTGGTGTTGTACACCAGGGTTGACACGAATCCTGCTTCAGCTGCAGTGCTTGCACTGCAGCTTCCCTGCTTCTTGGGTATATGTTCAAGTCCTCTGAGAATCCACCAGAAACATGAAATGAAAATGTACCTTGTTAGAGCGTCGCTGCAGGACTGGGAACAGGTTCTGCTTTATGAAATTAAAGGAGTGCCCAAAGGCACCTTCAGCTGCTTCTGTCACCAAATCCTGCCTGCCCACGACGTGGAGTCTCAGGAGGCTCTGCTCTGCTCAGCGCTGGCACTGCTGCCCTCAGCATTGCCATCTGTAGCTGCAGCCGTGACTTATTTTTCCTACAGAACTGGAGGCAGGTGAGTCACCCTGCAAAACAGCAGAGGAGTCAGAGGCCAGACCTGTGCTCCGCTATGCCCAGGTATTCCCAGGAGGTCTCCACTGCTTTCAGGGAGCTGCCCTGGCAGCCGGAAGCCACCATTTTGGTGGCCTACAATAGGGAACAGGCAACCATCCCGCAGGCAGCCCCTCTCCAGGGCCCACTGGGTGCACAGAGTGTTCAGGTGTGAATCACTCTTGCCTCAGCAGCAGGAAACTGGAAGCCACTGGGACAGTGATAGCAACAGAGAGAGACATTGCAGCATGTTGAATTTCCAGAGGCTCTGCATGCAATGGCACAGAGCTCCCAAACATCTCTGTGGTAGCCTCTGAGGGGCTTTGCTCTCTGGAAGCGGAAGGTGGGTGTGTTGCTGTACCGCTGTTGCAGTGAGTTACACTGAGGGACTGCACAGGAGCGACAGGCTCTCTGCAGCTCAGAAGGAAGAAGGCTTTCCTGACCAAGCACAACCCCAAGGTCTCCATCACCCCCTCACCACCCTCCACATCACAGTGGGTGTGTGGAGAGGCAGGGAACAGCCCACTCCAGCACCCCAGCAACCCTCCACCTTTCTAAGAGTGTATCTATACCATTGTGTTGCTCCACAGCTGGCTTGCACTTTAGACAATCCAGAGAACCAGGAGATCTGGAGGGAGGACACCCAGACACAGGGTGGGTATTGGCCCAAATTTGGACATCAGCGCTACAGGCAGCAAGGACAGTCTGTTCCAGCCACATCGCACGGCTGCCACTTTAGCCAATAGGATCAGGCTTACTGAGACATGTAGGTGCTATCTTCCTACTGAGTTCAATGCCAAGTCGGGTATGCAAACAAGAGCGAGCTTGAATCCCAAATTCCCTTTTGGATCTGACTTTTAGCTTTGGACGTTCTCATTCCGATGTTATTCCATTTGCTTCAGACTGGTGTCTCTGGATGTACTATAAAAAATCTCAGAGGAAGAAAAAAACTTGGATACACTCAGCCAGTTGTGCAGTTCTCCCACACAGGCACACAAGCACCCCAGAGGTAATCAGTTGCAACACTGTAGGGTGAAATCCAGCCCTGAATTAGCTTAGCACTACATGTGGTAGCCAGTGACGTTTAAATTAGCCAATGCTTTTTAAAAATCCATCCATACGTGCTTGACATTGAATGTCTGCATTAGTGAAGACCACAGGCTGTCTATTCAGTGTGCAAAGCAATATCCTTTGTAATTCCTTCCACATTTATTGCCTTTAATGTCATAGAAACCTATTGTTCTCATACTGTGGGATAGGGTCAGAAAGGAGGAGCTGATGAGTTCTAGCTATGCCCTTCAGAATTGGGAATATCTCACTCAAATGCTTTTTAACTCAGCTCCTTGCATAGCTAGGGAAAGGCTTCTCTGGCCATGGCTCTTGCAATTTCTCATCCTATGGGGCATTTTTAAGCAGACCTGTTCTTTTTCCTTAGCAGATCTAGCTGTACCTCTAAAGGGGGTTTAAGTGTCTCCCAGGTCTTATTACCCCTCAAAGTGGAGATGAGAGACTCAACACATGGTCAGCCTTTGAAAGGCAGAAATGAGAAGTGTGAGAGTCACAGTAAATGTTCAGTTAAAAGAGCAGGATGGCAGGACTGAGGCCCTAGATCTCCTCCAAGCAGTGCTGCCACAAGACCAAGCCTGTGCGGCACATGCTCTTCCTGGGCTAATTTACTCAAGGCTATGCAGTTCACCCCACTAGCACTGTACTGCATTGAGGATATATTATTTTCCATCACCTGCTAGCCAAACAGAGATTACCCTCCAACAAATAACAGATGGCAAAAGGAGGCATCACTGTTATACCGTACAAAGTCCCAGGGGACATTCATAAACCCAAGGTACTTCTGCACCGGGCGAGATGCTTCACTCAGTGCAGTGTAATGTAGCTGTTGAGATTCATTAGGTGCACAAAACAATGGATTTGCTGCCAGCAGCAGGTTATCAGTGTACAAGCACTACACTGGCTGCACAGAAGTACACCTCTGGGGCAGAAGACAGCTGGCCAGGTCTGTGTGGCGGCACTCTTTTGGCTGGAATCATAGCAGTAGCTGCAAACATACGGGATGTCAGTGAACAGGCCAGCAGTATCACCGGATACCCAAGGCCCCTGGGCATCCTGGGCTGGTTTCTACTGTACAAACACACTGTTGTTGTGTTCTGACTCCCTCTGCACTGATTAGATGTACAATCCATTGCACTCAGTTTGTAGTTGCAGATACATCGTAAACCTGGTCCTGTGCTTCTCTTTCCTCAACTTTTACCAAAATGAGTCCTATGTGGCTGGCACTAGCAGCTATGTTGTTTTCTGCATGGTTTCAGGACAAATTACATGAGGCAATTTCACAATGCGGCTGTGCAACGGCTGCCATAGCCTTAAATCATGCAATGCCTCCTTTTTCTATGTAAACCTGGTTGCTGAGTTCACGTCAGCTGGGACAAGGTGGGCAGGTATCTAAGTATACATAAAGGCAAATTGCAAAAGCCAAAATAGGTTACAAATGCTCCAGTCCTTATACAAAAATTAGTCTTCAGGGCACTTTGATTACTTAGCTCTGTAAGTATGAGATCTCCCATGTTAGAAAGGAGGTTAAATGACTTGCCCCAATGGTCACGTACGGCAAAGGCAAGGTTAGGATTAGAGAGCCAGGTCCCTGTCTCACCGGCCCACCAGCAGACCAGCAGGCCATATTGACACTGTAATTATACATTCCCCTTTTGCCCCTAGAGCTTTTTGCTACAGCAAGATAATTAAGCTCTCCTTCTGGCTATCCTTTTTTAATGAAAAGGTGTACGTAACACAGCTTGGTATTTATTAATGATAATGAGCTTTCAAAACAATTTGAGGCAGCAACTCACCTTTCACTTGTGTGGTTGCGGTGCATGTCCAGCATCATTCCCAATTTAATGATGCCATGCGTCTTGGGTCAGTCTCCTCTAGAAGGCGGTCTGTAACATAAAATAACAGCAGCCTCCATTTGCAGTCAGGTCATTCTGAACAAAAAGCAGGTCCAGGCTTGAACTAGCAGGAGCAGATGCCAGCTTCCCCCTCTATTTGAGGTGCTGATGGTGATTTAATAATTTTTAGAACAAGGTCACAAATTTATTTGCCCGCTGAATCTCAGGTAGCAACCTTAGATCTCGTAGGCAAGTGAACACAAGCCTTCGATATCTAACCACTCCCAATGTTTCTTAACACAGAGAAGCAAAAATGTAAACCTCAAATTCACAAGAGCCAGCTGAGGTTACATATTAACACTTCAGTTGCTTCAGCTGAGATGGTTTGATGAGCGCACACCAGCTCTCTGTCACAGAGACTGTGGCAGTCGAAATCCTGCTGGCGGCTGCCTGCCATAGTGGAGGGCTGCAGTGCATGAACTGCCTCGTCGGCCATTTTTTAAAGATTCTGGTTTCCAGCGCCAATGTTCTTGAAGTAACTGTGCCACCTGGGATAAATCCTGGGTTATGTCTCTGTGGGCTGATGTGAGAGGCTGCAATACGGTTCTCCTCTCCTGGGATAACAGTTTCCGGCCCAGAGACCCGTGTCCTGACTGGGATGGGGCCTCTAAAAATTCCCTCGTCCTTGGTTCCAGCCCAGGGACTGGATGCATAGCCCTGATGAGGGCTGGAGAACTGGAGGTATTTTGAAAGCATGTGAGGTCTGACTCCAATGATATGACACTTGTGAGAATAAAACACGGCAAAGGAGTATACGTTGCCATGCTATGGCTGTAGGGTGATGTGGCTGCACAGGTAGCCGAGGCCAGATTCTGCCCCGCACAGGCTGCTGCGATCGCCTGCAACGCCAGGAACCATCGTGGCTTTCCCCCAGCTGCAGACCCAGACCCCTGGCTTTTTCTTGCCTCCAGGAGGCAGAGCCAGCCGATGGCAGCAGCTGCTGCCCTTGCTCCTCAAAGGGTGCCCGGAGGGTGCAGGGCCGCAGCCCCAAAGGCAGCCACGTGCCCAGGAACCACCATGGTCTCCTTGCTATAAACTGTGAGTGGGCCAAGGGAACAGTGAGACCCTCCAGGACATCTCACTGTTTCACCAGGGGTTGGGGTCAGGGCAGGTGCGGGACCCCGGCAGGCTTGCTCAGATGTGCCTTGCTTGGAAATAAACCCTGCAGCAGCTCCCAGCATGCCAGTCCTGCTGGCTCATGGACCACGTGAGCACTGAGCCGCAGGTGACTCCTGCTGCTCTGACAGCATGGTTATTAATAAAAGACAGGAAAACTAATCGGGATGGTTTATAAACTGCATGGGCCCAAATCTGACTCACCTTATTCAGGCGATCAACTCCACCAAAGACCAAGGAGTTGCAATGGCTGAAGCCCAAGCTGAGCTTAGAACAAATACTGCTTAACTTTTCTGCGAGACATTACTTAGGCTGATAAATCCCTGCATAACACCTTCATTAAGCGGGATTTACTGTAATATGCTATATACGCTTTATGCCTCACCTGCATAAACAGCCATGTTAACGCTATAAATTACAGCATCATATTGCAGGCACCTCAACCAAGGTGAAATGCTTAATGGCGTTCAGTAGGCACCAGAACTGCAAGAAAGTGTGGCATGAGAGATAAGCTTCTCTAATAACTGAGGCAGACTGCATGAGTGCTGTAAGCCTTATAAAATTGTTCTTAAAATAAAAAAAGGAGAAGAAAATATCTAAAACCTCAAAGTTTTGCATATTGCAGTATTACTGCTAGACTTCAAGGCTTTCTAACAGAAATTGGCTGTGATTTGTGAGATATGCATTACATCATAGTCTTCTTTTAGGGCATTATGTCATTCCTGCTGAGACGCATTATCTCGCCTTGGCCCAGCATTAGCGATTTTTGCAGGCCTACTGCAGTGTTCCCAAAGCACTGCTGGGAACCACAGATTGAAATCTGAAACGTTTATCTTTTACAAAGCTGAAAAAGGGGAAAGATGTTAACATCAGGCATCACTGACTTCGTTAACCCTCTCCTGACTCTGCTTCTTACTGGGTCTTGGTTTTGATGTCTTTGAACATGCTGCACAAAGGAGGTAACTTTTAAAAACCCGCATTAGAGAAAGCATAATACGGTGTTTCTCCCCACCGTATTCTCCGAGAATTGCCCTTGCAGCTGCCTGAATAACACCTCCCCAGTCTTTACAGGATGTCAACATGAATCAGATTGTAGCTACGTACATTGACAAGCTGTATTCAAGAGACACAGCTAGAACATGTAATAAGAAATAAAGAGGAAGGTAGTGAAAAGCTTTATGTGACTCAACTCTTATTAAAATTTCATATAGTATCGACCAACTCTGATATTCTATTTTTCAGCACATACAGAGATCATGCACACCCGGACAGATCCTCACATCCCAATCCTTTGGAGGACACAAAAGCAGAATTGCAGGAGGCTTATGATAGAGAGCAATTTTTATGCAGGGAACTGAGCAGATATTATCTCTTCTCACTTCAACCATGAAATTAGAAGCCCATTTTGTCTCACTGCATCCAGGGCAAGAATAGAGGCTGTGTCACAGAGGGAACAGGCAGGTGCTTTCAGGATAAAGCACAGATATTCCCAAGACCTCAGAGAATCCCAACACCTCTCTCTCCACAACAGCACAATCATAAAAACAGTCTGTGAATGCTAAGAGGAAATGGGAAATATTCAACCATAACTAAATTACAATTCCCTCTCTTGTTATAAAATAACGCTCTTCGTTGGAGAGCTTTAATTTCTCTGCTCCATTTTCTACTTAGATTGTGTGTTTCAGCAAGTTGCCACGTTTTGGTGCGTTAAGGCTCTCTGCTACAGCTGTAGCATATTTTCTTGAAAGATTGCAACGGCAACCATTTCCATCACAAAGGAACGATTAGTGGCATGACCAGAACTCGGGAGGCAGGACAGTATTTAATCCTGCCAGAGATCTCTTTCCCACTTGGACTGAAAGCTTTTCCTTTCCTGCTTTTCCTTTTGGATTATAGAACCTGAATAACAAAGCATTAGGAAGGAGAACAAGTCCTCCCGTGTACTTGACACCTGCTGTCCCCATCTCCATGCTTGCAAGACGACTTTTCTGGCCCTAGCAGTCTACTTTTACAGGCAGAATTTTTATGTTTTGGGGGCCAAGTGCTCTTAATACTTACTGTTCCCAAAGGGATGCATGTGGCAAGTCCCCACCTTACTACGCTTTGCCGTTGTGACAAGGTTTTGCAGGCAACACCTCGTTAGATGTAAAACTGCTGCCCACAGGAGGGGAAATCCAGCTTGTTTTGTTAAAGAACCAGTCATGAGACGCGATAAAAATGGGTTTCTAGGTATTTTCACCAAAAATATACTCACGGGGTTTTTTGCCAATGACTCCTTTCACCAAGAAAAAGTGATGATGTGCCGTAATACCTCACCCAAGGGAAACATGCACGTCATGAGAAGACAGTGGGTTACCCTCCACTTGAAGTGGCAACCAGGCAGCCCACAGTGATCTTACTGACTGCTGAGCCCTTTGAAAGGTCAGAGACTAATGTTGTATATAACATGGTGGGAGCTGCTAGATTCACTGAAGTGAAATGCTTTTACAGACTGGTACTTTATGGGTCCTGTATGGCTTGGGACTTTAGGCCACAATTCACTAGCAGAGGAGAATATATTGATCTGAGAGATCCACACTTCTGAAGGATGCTTTAGTTAACGTATCACAGCAAAATGCACTTAAAATTCAGAGCAAGTAAAGACAAATACTTTTGCTCTGCACCCCAAGGACTAGTAAAACTGCAGTCATGGCATTATAAAATAACAGGATCAAACTCTGCTCCTAATCAGTGTAGCATAAATCTGCATTATACCTCGCAGTCTAGTGGAGCTACTTTAGTTTTATGCAGGTTTAAATGAGACCATAATTTGGCCAATGGTGGATTATCCACCAAGCGACGGATTAATACCAGACTGAGCTCATTAGGGAGGACTCATGCAGGTCTCATGGATCCTCCAGGATGCACAAAGAAGCCCCCCTCTAGCAGAAGGTGCTGGGCATCACCCCAGCAGGAAAATAGTACCCGTGTGCTGGGGGGACACAGGAAAGGATGCTCTAACCCACAGCTTCCCTGCAGATGGAGGTCCTCCCAGTCTCCTGCTCCTCTCCCTGGCAGTTCCGTCTGCCCCCACATGCCCTCCCAGTTGTGGGATCCCTCCTTGCAAGAGGTGCAGGTCCGGTCCCACAGCCCATGGACCCCCCCATGCCTTCCCCTCCCTGGCTGCCTGTGCCCACTTGAGCAGCAGTTTACAGCACATGCCTCCCCACATGCCTCTGCACGCCTGGAGTGCCTGAGAGGCTAGCCTGGGGCTTTTTCCTTGCCAGCACCTTGTCAGTGGGCGGCAGGGAACAGTCAGGAGTTCTCTCCAGCACCCGGCCCGAGGCAATGCACAAACTCAGCAGTGACTTCTCGCTGTCAGGGGACGAAGGGCACCAGACCTTGTCTGCATCTCAGGAGCAGACCCTGCATAAGTAACTCTCCTTAACTACAAGAAAGGCAGTAAGGCCAAGGGTGAGCCATACCAGCTCCTACCAGAGCTGGTTAAGTTCCCCACCTTAAATATTCATTTGCCTTCTGTCCTTTTCACTCCAGCATCCTCAAACATAATTTACAGAGGCATTCTTTTGATTTTAATTAAACGCCTTTATTTTTTCCCCAACAGCGTGAAATTAGCAGCCTATGCCTGATTCCCCATTGCATGGGGAAATCAGCTGTGTAGCTCAACTGATTTTATATTTCCCTCAGTTATGAGGCTCGCTGGTGAATTTATGTCAGGAGAAGACATCAGCCTGCTACAGCCCCAGTGTGAAAGCCTTAACTTGCAGGGCTGCAGCTCACAGCTTTACCTCTAGATTAGAAGGGAAAGGATTCTTTTTGTCAACAAGTACATCTCTTAAATCGCTACTTTTGAAAAAATTGGGTCAAACTTGGTAAGTTTCCAAGCAAAACAAAATGTCAAAATTATATCAAAGCTTAAGATTTTTGTGGTATTTGACATTTGGAATTTGTTTTAGAAATGCTGCATCATTTTCATTTTATGTTGGAGAACAAAACTTTTCTACTACTTATTTTGAAACACCATTCTCCACTTCAAAACTGATCCAGGTCCACACTTAAAATGGGAAAAAGTTTTTGGAGAGCATTAAGCAATGCCAAAATGAAACCGAAATGTCTTTAACAGGTCAGCCAGCATTCAGGCATTAATTCAATGAAATTCTTCAAGCTTTCTTACTTTTTATTTGATGATTCTCCCATAATTTTTGTTTTTTATTACCCACACAAGTACAAATCCCAGTTTTCACTCAGCTGTACTGCACAAGTCACAGGCAAACAGGCATTGGTTCAGCATACCCACTCTGGCCTCAAATGGTGGGACGCGACAAAAGCACAAGCCCTCACAGTGGACATCTGAACTTGCCATTCACCTCAGAGTGCTATAGATTATCGTACCGGGGGCATAGAAATACGTTTTTGGTCTACTCACAGCTTTTGGATTCCCATGCAGCCTCACAAGCACACCATATCCCAGCCATGCCCTATTCTGGGGAACTCACATGTTTGTTCATCCCCCATCTGTCTTGCAGATAATCCAGCAGTATTGTCTCTGATTGCGAAGCTGTTCTCATCTACTGAACATATACGTGTTTAGCCAATTCTTTAAATGTTCTGTTATGCCCTGCCATTGCAGTCTAATTCCTATGTCTACTGCCTTATGGGTTCTTCTCTTTACCCATTAATTTATTTTCAAAGAATGCTATTTATAAAAGAAATTCAGCCTCCGTGTAGTTAGCCCTGATTGTGTAGGGGAGCTACATAAAGTCACTGGTGGTCATTTATGGAGAACACCTGCCCGGTTTCTTGTTCACATGAGAATCAATACGGGTCTGACTCAAATCCCGCTGCAGCCTTTTCACTGGCCTCAGCCAGATTTGCATTCAGGCTGTCTTGACAGGCAGGCCCTCATCTGCTCTGCTGAGGCATTACTGGAGATGGGATTTTTAACAGAGGGCTCTTTTTTGGTGAGGTTTCTTGACTCTCAGTGAGGGTGATTTTAAACCAGCTGTATGTGAGCAAAGTAGAAAATTTTAAGTGTACCTGCAATGGACTACATCTGTCACTTTTTTTATAGACTTGTAACTTAAAGACTTTTGACTTCCAGACTATTGAGGAAAATTCACTACAATTGAGTGCTAATACAATCCAGTCCTCCAGACTGAGCTTTCAAACCCCGGTACAAGGCTCTGAGAGGCACAGCTCTCTGCTCGGCACAACCTGAGCACCTGGACAAGAATGTGCTAGTATTTCTGTGGCCATCCTGGAGGTAAAAGTTGCTGCAATATTATATTTCACTGTAATAGTTACCATTAAGTAAACATGTGTTCCTTGTTGCACCAACTTGGCATTGGCCAGGGCTACAGGAGGAGGTGAATGTGGGTGATGCTGGGAGGGACAGGACCTGGGAGCTAGTGATGCAAGGCCTGTTCATTTGGAGCCTTGCCCTTCATTAGAAACTTATTAACACACAATCAGAAATAGCTGTCTGTGGTCAGCAGCAAAACATGGGAAATACTCTCCACTCTTCCCTATCTGGATTACACGGAATTGCAAGGGGATGTTGGGTCATACCACAAATAGGTACAGAGACAGGCTCACACCTGAGAGACACAAGGGTTCAAGGCATCCTCATTATGTGCAGAATTAGCTACCAAAGCACAGCAATATTTAGACTCTGACGCTGCCAGTAAAGCTGCGAGCTCAGCAGGCGGCCAGTGTTTCATGTGTACAGTTTTCTTGGAGCCACCATGCGAGGGGAGAGGGAGCAAAAGGAGTCCCCAGCAGCACTCTGTCCCAAATTTGGTTCCAGATTTGAAGCAGGTGCTGAGCCTTTGGGGTGATACATCAGTTTTTGAAGCACAGCCTGGAACTGCCTTGCCCTGGTGCCTGGGTCCCACACTGCTGCCCCAGGGGCTGCCGAAATGCCAGGAGATCAGGCACTCGCTGCATTGCCCCAAGGCTCCAAGGGGTTAGGGATCGCTCCTTTGCCCTCCTCAGAGATGATTTCAAAGATGGTGGAGGGGCCAAAATTTGGTGTTAGAGGTCTTGCCCACACTTGCTGACTGAATCATTTTCTCCCTCCAACCCATGTTGCAAAAGCTGAGCGGTGCCCCTCTGCTTTCTCCTCCTCTTTACAGCTAACAGCATGCCCATCCTTGCTCTGGAACCTCCCAAAAAGGAGAGGCTCCAGGACTATCTCTGAACCACAACACCAGAGGAGAATCGTCTGGGTTGCAGTACCACGGGAACATGACTTGCGGGAGAGAACAACATCTCTCAGCCATGAAGCAAGTGATCATGAATGCCTGGTTCTAAAAGCCAATGCAAGCAAGAGCCACACGTAGCAGTTGCAGGAGATTTGCAGCTACTCCTTCAGCAGAGGTGGCAGCTGTTGAAGGAGGATCAAGAAAAGGCTTTTTCCCTCATTTTCGCCTGTCTGTGTTCTCGCTGGCTATAGTACATCTCCTCAGCAGAGCTGCAGGCTAGCTGTATAAGAGCAGAGTGAGCTGAGTTGACACAGTTTTAAAAATGAACTCAGTGAGGTGAAAAGATCATTTTTCTCTCCTGACATTTTCAACTACTTAGTTGCTTAATTATCTCTTACCAGAATATCTCCCTATAAGCACCAGCAATTTCACCCATTAGCAATTAGTGAGAACAGTTATTCTACTGAACTTTGTGCAGTTGAATAATAGATTAATACCCATCCTTCTGAGTATGACTACATGGGGCAGATTCCCAGCTGGAGCAGGCTGACTTGGTGTTATTCACATTAGCATTTTACTTTCATATTTAAAAACAAATTTTAAAAAGATATATCTTTTTTTCAGGAAGAATGACTTTATCTCCTCCTCTTTGGGTATTCTAGCAATCACATGCACTTTTGTAATGCACATAATTTCAGTAGTGATCCAGTGAACAGATAAATTTCTGCCTTGCTCACATTCTGGCTATTGATATACACATTCTTAGAAACAGCAGCCAGCAGAAATCCCCTGATATATGCAGGGTTAGAGTAAGTTTTAATGAAACCACCTTCACATTTCATCTTCCAACTCCAAAATACCACAAAAGTTTCGAAGAAGAGTACCTCTAACAGAGTTACATCACAAGCAATAACTACACTGGACCATTAGAACTTGCCAATGGAAAATCCATATCAGAAATGTGATATTGTAATTAGATCCATTTCATCTTCTAGATAAAATACGCATCTCCTTTCAGAAAATAAGCATTCAGGTCCCATCTTTCAAAGACTTTGCAATAGATCAAATTCAGTATTTGGAAGTTAGGAGATCCTGTATAAAGAAGAGAAAAAAGGCTAAAAAGGAAGATTGAAACATACTTTAAAAGAAACGAGGGATTCTTTAGAAAGATGTACAGAAAAAAAAAAATAGAGAATTCCTTTTCTCTGGGTTTTCCCTTGCAGTTTTGATGAGGTGTTTGTAATCATGTCCCCAAGAACTGATCTGTGCTAATTTAAAAGTGCTTCAACTTCATGGAAGCATGGATTCTGTCACTAATTCACAAGGTTTCCTTTCCAAAGAATCACTCCCTTGTTACAGAAACATTGCCCTTTTTTACCTTATTTAAAAAAAAAAAACCAAACCAAACCTTAGTTCTGCAGAGAGCTGCATGTGATTTTCATTAAAGTCAGGAGCCAGAGAGGTCAGCCACATCTGTGTTTATGTCTGTGATTACAGAGCAGCTCCTCTCTGCTGGTGAGACAGAAACTGATGGGGTTGCGTGTGGTTCCAGCAGAGAAACATGAGATAACTGATCAGATATCTCACAGCCCCAGGTGCAAGCCAGCCTGAGACACTTCTGCTGTTAGCTGACCCTGCTCATTGCGCCCAGACATCTGAGGGCAGCCGCTGGGTGCCTGACACCTGTAAGACATTCAATCCCCACGCTTCTCGGGGCGAGGGGGACACATGCTGCCCCCACCGCGCACACGTGCCCAGCTTCCCTTACGTGGACCCTGAGTGGCTCCCGGGGGTCTGGACACGTGCCTCCACGCTGGGCCGTCCCGCAAGGCTATCTGGGACATGTCACCTCTGCATCCAGCAGAGACACTTAAGGCAAACGGAGATTTACAGTTAAATTTAGGTGGCTACAGAAGCTGATCTGATATTCCCCACCACCCTTTCCATGAGGTGCTTAACAGGAGGTACAAGCCCACCCTACT
The DNA here is from genome assembly GCA_013398225.1 of Steatornis caripensis. Lineage (NCBI taxonomy): Eukaryota > Metazoa > Chordata > Aves > Caprimulgiformes > Steatornithidae > Steatornis > Steatornis caripensis. The sequence goes on along the minus strand of VZSC01013699.1, from coordinate 93,081 downwards.
GCCTTTTGGGCAACAGGTGGAGGAGCTCAGCCTCCACCCAGGAGTGGCTTCTCCTTCAAGCCTGAAGGAAACAAAGTCAGGGGGGACCGTGGACACACGGAAAGGGTAAATTCGGTGTCTGGTAAGGGAAGTGGTAACTGTGGGTCCACAAGCTGGTCTCCTCAAGAAGCCATCAGATAAAGGCTGGGTGGGATAGGCGGTGACCTGGCAGGAGCACGCCCAGCTGGCCCCCAGCCCCAGAGATCCTGGCACGTACCAATGGACACACGTTATGACGGGTCTTCCTCTCAAAGCATGGTTCAGCAGCCTCTAAACAGGATGTTCACACTATTAATAGCTACTCCCTGGAAGGTATTTATTTACAAGCAGCCCATATTATTTTAACCCCTAGTGCTGGGAGTCTCTTTCTGCATGCCCTGCCTCTCCTCAGTGTTAGTACCAAGGTTGGTGTAAAGAAGGTATAACACGAAAGCAGAAAATGCTCTTCCATGGATGAAAACTTTTGGCTCTTCCGTGAACGAAAATTTTTAACAGAAAGACCCAGTGCTTTCACTCAGCAGCAAAGTGTTGTGCATGTGCATGGCAGCCTTCTTTATTTCTAAGGAAATTCACTGTTTCCAGAGGGATTGTGCAAGATCATGTACAGAAACTATAAAAAGCAGCTCCTGGGAGCAGCACTTGACTGCAGAAATGGGTCTGCTGCAGCCAGGAGGGAAGGAGGGAGAAGACCAGCCGCTCTCCTTGAAGCCAGGGAAGAACTGGAGAGGCAGAACATGGTTATTTGGGAATTTGGCCTTCTGGGGACCAGGCAGCTGCAGGGTGGTAGACCATTTGCTCCTGACACTGAGTCCTTTCAGAGACACCCATGGGACACGCTTAAAAAGCAAAAGCGATCCCCACCTTCCCCACTGCAGGCTGGTGCACATCCCGCTGAGAAGCAAGCCTCGCCTCTGCACAAACGACATCCTGCAGAAAAGCAGGATCCTGCAGCAGCAAAACAAGGGCACAACTGCACGGCAGCCACGAATTTTCTCACCACATGTCTAGCAAGTGCCATCATTTCTCTTCACCTTGTAACTCACCATGGCATTGCGGATAAACTGGATTTTGACCTAACAGCTTTAAGCTCCTTTCCTCTGTCAGCTTGTTTCAAACATGCTAGCAACTACTTGTTTCCTGAGCTAGTTCTTCAAAGTTTTTCCAAGCTGTGCTATCCCATTTACCATCATTAATGGTTTTGCCTGTTCTGGGAGAAGGTCTGTCANTCCTCTGTCAGCTTGTTTCAAACATGCTAGCAACTACTTGTTTCCTGAGCTAGTTCTTCAAAGTTTTTCCAAGCTGTGCTATCCCATTTACCATCATTAATGGTTTTGGCTGTTCTGGGAGAAGGTCTGTCATGGCTGTGCGGTGCTGCCTCTGGGGTGCTGGCCCCGGCTCCTCTGGCCACAGAGACAGCCAACAGGCTGTGGATTTCTTACAACTATTTCTGCTGTGTGCCCTTTTGGCTAAACATTCCCTTGGACCACTTCCCTGTTCAACCTGAAATGCCTCCCCACAGCGCTGATGAGACATTTCTGGAAGCATCGTGTTTCAGCAGCTCTAAATTTCACAAGTGAGTAAGGCATGAGCCATAAGTTCAGAACAGATTTAGGTAAATTTGGAGAAAACCCATTCCTGAAGGAATGTCCCTTCCCTTACTGTAACTGGTGCAGTGTGCCCAAACATGGTTTGAATCCCTTCAGGCCTTGATGGTGAGCGTGTCCTCCGGGACACCAGCAAAGACCACCATGGTGTCCTCAGGAGGGCGAGGGCCATGCGTAGTGCACACCACAAGGTGTGCATGGCTCTCCTTCCTGGTGTGTCACTGGGACGCGTTGACCCCAGCCATAGCTCATCTTCAGGGCCTTCTCTGAGGCTCCTGCCCAACCTGGCTCTGCCTGTAAGGCTAAGGAGTTCCCCATGCAGCAGCAGAGGAGGAACCTGCAGACTAGCTAGCGAGGCCAATCCATCTACCATGTACAAAGTAACAGCACCTGACTTTGCTGCTCTGCTCAGGGGGCAGAGGTGAAGGAGAATAAACTAGATCAGGATCACCTGTAGCTTCTGGGACCCATCCCTGACAGCTACTGAGAGTTGGCCAAAAACTTGGCAGCAGTGATTTCCTGATGACTATCAGGAGTGACATGCTGAGGTCTTTGAAGGCCGAGAGGACTTCTCTTCCCCTTGAGTTCATCGATGCCCACTCCTCACCTGGGGCAGCTGCATTTGACTTTGGTACTTTCCAACATGAATTCCAGTGGAAGACCAGAGGAGTAAAGTGAAATGGCAAATTAAGCCTTTAACACAAAAAGCTCAGGCTGGTGAAGCAGTGGAGGTAAAGTGAACACACAGGCAAACAAAACACAGGTGATACTGAGCATGCCTGCATTGGCCGTTCTGTGCAGGAGACTGCAGGCACGCGCGGACGTGTCCATAAGACCAACCTTGGAGACAGTGTACAATGTAATTAGAGTTTCTTTTTGCAGGTGTAGGAAAGGAGCATTTTCAGCATTCCCCACATTTTATGTGCAAGAAATGCTGCTCATGATTTATCATCATGCTTCTTTACATACTACCTCTTAAGGGCCACCATGCCCTTAAAGCCACATGAGCTTTTTTCCCTTACCTTGCATTACTTAACTACTGGTTATTCTGGAGTCTGAATTTACCTTTAAATCTCTTCAAAAATTTAAATATTTTTTCTATTTTGCCGTTGTGCATGAATTTAAACTTTGCTCACAGTGCAATTCTCACAACCTTTGGCATCCACATTTCTAAAAAGATGCTGAAAACCTGAAGATATTGCAGGTAAAAGCTGTATAAATTATTTCAGGGCTGTAAGAAGAGTGGTACAGGGAAAGCTTCAGGAGTTTGACTTGCACACTTTAGCAAAGCAAAGTGCTTTGCTGTGGCTCCTTTAGGCAGTGAAAATGCTGAGTCCTGGAATCTCTTTTAAGCAAAAGGAGAAAGGCACAAGCAAAACTAGTGAGTGGAAATCTAAGAGAGAAATGCAGCTAAGGAACAGGTACCATTTTTAAACAGTGTGGGTGGCAACTTCTGGACAAGCTACAAAGGAAAGTGACAGCTTCCTCAAATCAAGAGCAGAGAGGTTTTCAGAAAGTTTAGTTTCAACTAGCAGAGTTAGAAGAACATGTGGATAGCATGCAATGTCCTTCGGTGTAGAGGATATAGAAGTGTCTGGAGGAAACAGCCTTTTCTTGCTTTAGCCTTGGTGATTAAAAAGCACCTATTCTGCAGATGTGAAAAACCAACTCAGACTTACCACCTTGACATCTTCTCATGCTCATTGTAAGGCCCTAGGAAAATCCATCTAGTAATGCCTCTGATGATACACTGAAAATCATAAGGTTTTGCACCAGAAAGGAAGGCAGATAATTTTGTAAAGGTCAAATACTCATATCTGAATGCCACAGGCAGCCTCGTCTGCTCATCTTACTTATTATAAGAAATTAATAAAACCATTACCTCACCAAGCCTACTCCGGACAGATGGTTATCATGCTAAATAGATGGCTTAACACCGTAGATCGGCTTCAGGCTGAGGCAGGACTCCAGAACACTTTTGATCTGTCATCTAGAAACTGCTGCAACCACTTTCCCTCCCCTCTAGGAACAGAAGGGTTTTCTGTTCAGGCAGGTAATGATGAAAAAGATTGTCCAACAGAAGCAGGCACTTGGTTTATGAATAACACGGACATTAGCTACTTCTGCAGCAAAAATTAGAAGCTATGACACCAAATCTGTGATTTAGGACCACCAGGAGGAGATGTTCTTTGTTTCTGTGTTTTCATACAGTTGCAACTATTTTCTGATGCTGCTCCTTGGAACTATTATTTATAGCCTACATAATTCCTCTCCAAATCCTGATTTTTTGGCAATGCAAAGCAGTAGCTAGGCCAGGAGTTAATGATTATGAGATAAGCATTTATCTCTCTTGGTGCCATGTCGGCTTGTTCTACTTTCAAATATTATTTGCTGTTATGCATGCTGTTCTTTTGCCAAAGCTGAAGACAAATTACTATTCTTTTTCCAAGAAAGAAAGCACCGTGACTCGCTTCCAATTAACAGTGCGGGTTTTAAGTATAATCTTTGTATTGCTCCCTTTTTATTTTTTTACTCCTATTTATCACTTTTGCATACTTGTCATCTGTTACTCTGTACCCTCCCAATTCTTTTCTCATGTCTGTAGATATACTTGTGGTAGAGACATGTTGAGCAAAAAGAGAATTTGCAGGCTCTTGTCTGGAAAGACAGGGGCCCCAGAGATTATATTGTTTTTCTAGCGTGCTTATGCACATTCAAGAACTGGCCCACTTACTTACAGACATTTACTAAGTAGCTTTCTCCTGCACTGTACCGTGCATTCTCTTTGAATTTGTCCTTATCTTTCATTTTCTGTTCTGCATGATGGAGCCTCAGGTTACAGTCAGGCAGCCAGAGCTGTTTATTGCTTCCCAAGTGTTGCTGTTTGCCATGCAATTGAAGATGGCTACAGTGTGAAGGACCAAGAAAAAGAACAATGGCCTCTCTTCATTTATTTTTAACCTCGGGATTGCTTCTTTGTGTGTTCTCTTCACAATGTAAGTGGATCGATCCAAGGATCAAAATGGAAAGTATTTGTCTCTATGGAACATGTTACACTAAGGAAATATTTCTCTCTAAAGTTGTAAGTTGGCCACAGAGCCACTGTCATATGTAAGTCATTATACAGAGAAGCAATGAACACGCAGTATACCCTACAACCCACCTGAGTTTATTATTTTGTATTTGTCCAAATACTGGAGTTTTTGTAAAACTCAAATGTTGAGACATTTAAATTACTCGGTCCTTTAAGATACTGAATATGTAGTGAGAAATGCCGTGTACTGGGAGGTACCACCCTCTGTGAAGATGTGAATTTGTAAATCCAGTAAAAAAATTAAGCCAGTCTGAGCATCCTTGTGCTCTGGCTTTCCTGATCACTGCCTTCCAGAAGAAAGATCTGCCTCTGCTTTGTTTTCGCAAGCAGAGGGACGTTAATCCATGGTTTAAATTCTTCTCTTGTTTCATTGATCTATTATTTCTGTAAGAATAATTCCGGGTTCTTATCTACTTTTTGTTTTGTCACACTTTTCTTCTGGACCAATAAAAAGAATTTTAAAATTAAAAAATTAAATACTGTTATAACTAAATTTTGATTCACACTTCCCTACATCAACATATTTTTACAGACAATAATTAACTATTCCAACTGGTATTCCTGTGAGATGAGTCTGATTTTTTATTTTTCCCGTGGTATTTAGCATTTTCTGCAGTCTAAACTGAACAGTAGTTTATGGTTTAATGTTTTCACTAGCTAGTGATTTTTACGCAGGCTCACTCATCAAATCAACCTCAAACAAATACTGGCTAAAACTTCTTTGTCAGGTTTTTACTCTTTGGTCAACAGGTGACATGAAATAGAATGAGAAGTCTCCTAGTGACTTTGTTCGTTGTGTATTCATCGAACCGCAGTACCTACGAATACCTCAAAAACTGCAATGAAGTTAACTGTTGTGACTCATAAAAGGGCATTCCTCAAAAAATTAAGTCGATGTTTAATTTCGTACATGAATTTGTCAATCCATGAGTCCACACTTATGTCTTTTCAAAACTGGACAATAGGATATGCTTTGACTTTTGTAGTGAGATGTATTCAGAACGAAAAATAAATGGTAGTATTTCTAGGAGCGAATGCCAAACATTCAGAAACCACAGCAGATAAGACCATTTTACTAAGAGGCTATCTGCTAAATTATAGGCCCTAAAGATCTTTTTTTCCTTTTTAATTTCCTCTGGAAAAAATCGCAGTAGGACCAAGGAAATAACCTAAAGTTCATTGCACATTTGATAAAAAATCTGCTTTAGCTAGTTTTCTACCTCAAGCTGTATAATTGAGACCAAAAAACACATCACAAAATCTCGGCAAGAATATCAGAAATAAGCACATCTCACTGCTATTTATATCTGCTTCTTCAGCCCCTCTTGTCCATATTGGTGTGATGATGTCTAAAATAAGAAAATCAGTTGGCTAGAAATGTTACAGCTTTTTCCTACTCTTTGGGAATAAATAAAACCTTCTGAGCAGCTATCATCCTGGCGGCCATACCTGGAGCCACACAAGTGTACACTGCCTTCCTTTAATTAAATAAACTTTGGGATGAGTCGAGACATTGAAGACTTCCTTACATCCCATCAAAGGCATAGCTTTGGGAGCGGTGAAAGGAAAATTGCCTGTAATGACAAAGCACATTTCACCCAAATCTACAGTAATGCCTTCAGCAGTGAGTGTTTTTGTATCTGTGCAGCGAGGCAGTATTCTGCATCAGCGCACGAGCACCCTGTGGACGCATGCTTGCAGCTGTGTTTATTGCCAGCCCGCAAAAAAATGTTTTAACTAATAAAGCAGCACCCAAATCCCCTGACCTACTGTCCCATCAAATGTAAGGTGCCTAACAAAGCAGAATCTGGAGTCAGACACCCAAGTTAGGCCGGCCACATCTAAGCCCGAGAAGTTAGCACTGTCTGTTACACCCACCCTTCTTGAGAGCGTAGGGCCCCAGGCACACAGGGGCCCCCCACAGCCCCTGCGCAGCCAGCGGCAGGCAGCACGCGCCACTCACAAACGCTGAGCTCAGGATGGCTTTGCCAAACTCTGCTGAGCACAGAACAGTGGGGCCCTTTCACATGAGGGCGTGTTTCTTTAAAGACGTGGAGGAGATTTAAGGGGTTTGGAGCCCGTACAAGACTGTCTCCCAAGGACTGAGGGGCACTGAGTCACCTCATGTATGTGCATTCCAGCCATCTGAGCCTTAGGTGAAGGTGTATTAGTGTATCAGTGATGGCGTACCAAAGGCATGCACAGTGTCAAATACTGCTTCAAACTGGCTCTATCGCTTCTCTGATATATATACATGCTGAGGAGCTTTCTAGGCAGACACTCTTGCCATTCCCTTTTTTAAAAATGTCCTTGTAATGTCATATGATCCTTGCGGTTCCTGTAGGGGTAACTGACTCTGCTCCACAAGGGAGCCTCTGCTACGTCTGTCAGTGGCTTGAAAGCTGGCATGGACACAGCAGACAGTGACGTCGCTCGTCAACTCAGACCCAGCGCACTGCCAGCTGATGGAGTTCTCAATTTTCTCCCCAAAAGTTCCTCTCCTTCTACACAGCACTCCTCCTCCGTGGTAGCCACAGCCCAAGGCAGAAGATGGCAATTGTGCTGACAGCACAGGAGAAAGCATCTGGCCATTGCTCTTGCATTTCAGCCAGCTCGGAATCACCATGGGATTCAGGTCTGAGCACAGCATCCGTTCCTTGTGCCTGAAGCTGTGCAGGGCATGCAGGAGGACACGGGAGTGTGGCCAATACTGTTAGTGCAGCCATCTGTTAACAGACCTCCTACTTTCACAAAATGTGCAGGAACCTCCCTCTTGACCTCCTGCAAATTTGATTTGAATTGACAAACTAGTTCAAAAGTCACCAGAGTGACTGACAGAGGCTGAGGCTGCATAAGCTCTGTGTCCCCAGCAAAGCAGGGTAAAAAATGGAGGAATGAGAGAGAGAGAGAGAGAGAGAGGAGAGAAAGATTTTGCTAGGACGTTATAGATCAAATATATGTAGAGTCTAGTAACCATCCAGCTAAGCAACATGGGCAGTCATCCGGCAGTAAATGGATTCTGTCTTCTGTGATGCAGAAAAAAGGTGCTTAAGAAATCCTGAAAGTCCAAACCATGCGCTAAAAAGAATCACATTTGACATCAACTCTGAGACAATAAAACGGAGAAAACAATTCTGTGATACAGCGGGGAAAAAAGAATGGCAAATATATTCATGCTTGTAAAATAAACTTGGGCTGCTTCTGGAGTCTCTTTCCATTTCCCAGGCCCAGAAATAAAGAGAAGGAAAAATATGCAAACTCTAAGAGAACATTTATTTTAAAAATTGTCTGGCTATTTGCTGAAACATCAGAGAACTGAATAGCTAAACAGTGTTTGTCAATGAAAAAAGGAAGTGACGAATGAACCAGAGTTATTTTTGGTGGCAACTATATGTATAAACAACAACAAAAACAAAGACCCGTAATATCAAAAATAGAGTTTATTGTGTTTTACCTTCTGACCCCAATCAGGAAAGCGGTTCTGTTTCCCAACTGTTTAGTTAGCCCCACCTGCCATACAGGTAGGTGACAGATCAAACTGCAACCATTATACCATCATCTGGGAAGGATTATTGTCACTGTACAACTGCAGAAAAACAGCGGTAAAAGAAATAAAAGAAAGTCGTGATGAGGTTTTAAAAAATAAGTATAACTATTTTGTATCCTCTTTCTCAACAATCAGATATTTTCCTTTGAATCTGAACAGCTTCCCTAAGCACAGTACAAACCAAACCCCATAACCCACTTGCCTACTGGCTCCCCTCTGCACTTCCTCCCCTCTACTCTTTCCAGGATGAGGCTGAATTTGCCAAGAATGGCTGAAAGACAGAACATGATGAACTTGTTTTTCCAAGTACCATGGAGTGAAGACATATTTCCATCTGTCCGGCTCATGACTCCATTTCACAATTTTGGGTTTGAAACTCACTATGACGGTCACAGAAGAAATATTGCACTCCCAACTCGCTCCAGCACAAGAGCCTGCTCTCTCCTGTGCCAATAGCCTCTGCCTAATGCATCCTCCCACCTTCTTCTGTTTCTCTTCCAGACAATATGAAAGTCGCAAGAGCACAGTGGTTCACGTTGGTGTACGCATCCTGTTCTGTGTGCTGGTAACATACTCTGTACCAAACTGTTTCAGTATGTCCTTCAGGAAGATGTTTCATCATTAATATTGTTTTTCTTTTCTTTCCTTAAAAAAAACATAAATCCTCTGCTGTAAGGGTACCATCAACTTGAGGTTTTCTTCAGCCTTCTCCTTTTTATGGCTGGTGTGGATTATTACTCAAGGTAATGAGGTTAAAAACTCTTCAGTTTCTGAGCCAATATTGCATCTGACATCTTCCAGGGATTAGGCCAAATGTAAGTGCAGCAGTGCTGTGGTGGGAAAACCAAGAAGCTACAAGATAGGAAAATCATCGGTAGCTAACCAGAAGAGACACAATGGAGGGAGATCTACTCAGTGATGGGACTAGTAGTGTTGAACGAAGTTTAGTCAGATGTGGAGATCCAGACAGGTATTTATACCATCACTTGTTGAAGCCAGTGGAAGCAACCAACCAGACAGCCACATACAGGCTGCAGCCAAGACATGGGGATTTCTACTGACGGTTATCAGCCCTAGCCATGTGTCTGTGCCTAGACAAGTGGGCCTGAGCTGGTTTTCAAGCTAAACATGCAAAGAGCATTTTCTAAAGATCTTGGAGATTTCCAGGGATTTCTTTAAGTGGTTGAAGCTCATGCAAGTCAAAGCCCTAAGTAAGCTCAAGTAAAGCTCGAGTTGAACGTATTGAAGTAACAATTTCGTATTTTTGCTCTGCAGGTCCTGTACCCTACCTCTGTCCGTGTAGCAGGCAGCTCCTCATGCCCCAGGCAAATCTGAAGAAGAGAGAGGTCACTGATACACATTCGACCAGAGAGAAGTGGTTTGGTTATGCCAGACTTGGAGTTAGAGCAGGGCGAGAGAGAACGCACACAGCAGGCTGTAGGAGGAGTACTCAAATTAGAAAAGCTGGGAAACTGAGAGAGGAAAACTGTACAACTATCTGGGCTTAGAGATTACTCGGGCCAGAGAGAAGAAAAAGCTGAATATGAGAAGCAATACCCTTCTTCTCTTCCCTGCCTGCTGATGTTGTTCTTCTGAGAGGTCAGCCGGGCAGGGAGCCTGGGCTGGGGAATTGGTAGAAGTTGCTCCTCCACACACAGGCAAGGATTTCTGAGTTCAAGCCTAGCTGAGACAAGGGAGCTGATAGAAGAAGGTCCTACCAAAAAGAGCAGTTGCTGGAAGGCTCCCCAGAGAGGAAGCCACAATAGTGGGGAGCTCCAGTGGGTTTTAACGGGGAGTTCAGGGACTAGCTGTAATTCAGTAACTGGTCTGGACAGAATGACACAACTCCCTCACCACTGTCCTGTACCACCCTAAACTAGACTTTTCTGATTTCAGTTCAATATTGCAAGTGTTTTCACATGATACAAGATCTTTAAAAATACGTGAAGGAAAGAAAAAGGGTGAGGCCAACTTCCCACCCACTAGACATCAAATTTCCAGCAAAATTTTTCTGTTTCCAAAATTGTTCTCCCGTGCGTTTAGAATCACCCTTAGTGCCCAGAGCTGGTTAGTAGTGCCTAAACAACCACTAACATTCCTTTGATACACTGGTGTTTGATTAAATGTGTGTATTTCAATGTATTGTATTTACCACAGTACTTCTACTGCCAACGTCCAGCTTTCTCGGCACCAATCATCTGGAAAACATGAAAGAAGAATCCCTTACGTTTATTGCTTTAACTGATAACAGGTTCAGAGTGAACAACTCTTAACACTTTGGAATTACTGTGCTGATCATCATAGCCTTTAGGTTTTTCACATCTCTGCCAAAATTATCCTTTTTCCTTTTCCCGATTATTTGACATTTGACATCTAGAACTTGGCCACAATATTTTTGTTGCTAGAGAAGGATCAAGAGGTACTGCCTAATTACTTGATCTCTGTTGTTGTCTCCTCAAAATTAACACACTCTGCCATTTCCCACCAGAAGAAATCACATTGCAATGGTTTCCATCACAGTTTAAAAAGGAACTTATAACTGTGTGGGGTTCACATAAGTACTTCAGGCAATACTGCAAGGACTATGTTTGAGGTACGTCTTTATATAAATGAACCTTCTACGTTATGTCACCTCATATGCATGTGAGTTGAAACACAGTCATACCACTATTCAGTTGCCCACAAATAGCCTGAATGAAGCATAAGCATGAGGTCAGGTTATTAGGTGGTGTAAACCATCATCATTCTGTTGTCTTCCATGTTTTCCCATCATCCCCATCCTACCCACTTTAAGTCCAGAGGAGGAACTCTAGGAAGGGCCTACCCATTCCAGAAGCCCCATATTTCCTTTACCTTTTATGCCACTTCCATAGGATTTCCCATCCCTTCCTACTGAAATCACCTGTTTTGACCACAGACAGAAGGCTGTTTTTCAGGATGAGATGAAATTAAAGGAAAAGAGATAGCTGCCTGCAAGCATGTGATTAATAAAAACACCCTCAAGAAGGTCTGGTGGTTTGCTGTGGTCCACAACATACAATTAGAATTAACAACAAAGGCAAAAATAAGTGAAGGACAGCTTACCCTGAGTAACTGAGCATCTAGTGGAATGTGAACTTATATTTAGGCTAAGATGAGATGGATGTTTTTAATAGCAAACTTGATTGCCTATGGAACAATTTATCAAATACTGCTGTAGGTTCTTTACCGCTTGAGGTCTTTAAAACGAGACTGGAGAGTCTTGTCAATGTCACGCTTTAGCCACATATAGACTGCTTCATGCAAAAAGCACTTTGTAGCAATCTGCATTGGATGCCAGTGAGAGGTCTGACCTGAAGGTCAGTCATGGTCCTGTCTAGTTTCAGGTCTATGACACCATCACGTGGAATGCCCAAAGTGGATTCAGTGCCATTAAAGATTTACACTAATAGACACTTTGGCCCAAAGAGTGAGTTCAATGTAGCCAAGTCCAAGATGCAGTTAAGATGTGTGGAAAGGCTCTTTTTGACATCTGTGACTTTCGATGACATCCTTAGAGGGCGGTGCAGTGCAGACAGTATGCAGTGACCAGGCGTATCACTTCTTGCAAGTATTAGGTGACACTGCCCTCAGACGGTCAAGATGAAGTAGGTAAACACTGCCTAATTCTTAAAATAAACTTGCAGGCAGAGCTTAACAACTGGCTAAATACATTTCAAGTAATGCACTGTATATAAATTTCTCCATCATACTGGACTGTTGAGGAAAATTGCTGCTTCTTTGCCTAGATCCACCAGTAACCCAAAGTGTGAATATTCCAGCTTAAACAAAATGCAGACTTGCAACAAGGGTCGAGGCAGGAGATAGGCAGCCCTATTGCTCTGTCAGCTTCTTGCCGTTTTTGCTGAATTCAACCTAGTAAGGAGAATGATGTGCACTATAGAATCAGACCTTCAGCTGAAAAGGAAGAACAGGAAGGAAATTAAAAGGAAAAATCCTGCTCCACATAAAACCTTTGTACCACAACTAAATAACTAATAGAACTAGAGAAATTAAATGGACACTGCAAAGTCCTCCATTAGTTGAGAGAATATTATATGAACATCAGATATAGAATATAATTACGTTTTTATAACATGTTCTATGCTTAAAGTATGAGAGCTCGCACAGTGGTACCGGGGATGCAGTAATATATTATACCACAGCTCAGCAAGAATGAGGGTCACTGGGGAAGCAGCCAAAATAGACAGGCTCCATCTGCAGATTTGGTATTTGTTCTGCAGAATCTATGTTGTCGTGTCATCCCAGAAATCGTGACGCAGTCTCTCGGAGGTGCAGCAGCACAAGTGTCTCCTCCCAGGCTGTTCTGGCAGCCACAGGATCAGGATCGGTCTTCTGCAACAACCCCAAGGAGGGCTGGTGGCACTGCCCACGGCTGAGGGAAGGGTCCACAGTACTGCAGCTCAGCCACCAGCTGTACTGGCAGGATGGCAGCGCCTGACCACAGGATGAGCCACGCCACTGATCCTGTTCCAGCTCCCAGCAGGCAACATGTATTGGCAATCTTGCCAGCCTCAGTGTCCCTGGCTCCCGCTGTCCAACAGAGGGGATGGCTGGATATCCTTCCTCACCCTTAATGGGCTGAAATGGGGTCCTGGGCTGCAGGCGGGGTGGGAGGGAGGCCCTAGGGCCACGTCTGCAGGGACATCAGGTCTGTGAGCACCCTCAGAGGATTGATGCAGTGTGACACCAACATTTGGAGCAAACACCTGAAGCGTCCAGTGTAGTCCAAGCACAGACTCAGTCTGTAATTCAACTGAGCTATTCTATGCTTGTGCTTCAAGATGGGATGAATCACATTCCAAGAAGACCCGCTTGGCTCCAGGGGTTGTGCATGAGCCCCAGCTGAGCAATGCAGACAGAGGCATCTGCACTGGGATGTCAAAATGTGGCAACCTGTAGACAGCTGAGAAGTTGCCAACACCCTCAGCTCCATTTAAGACAGTCTGAGCTAGAAAGATAATTCACATTGCTGAAGATAGGTGCCAGAAAATTCAGGAGAGTCCATGAAGACCTGGGGTGTTTAATCTGGAGTGGCAGAGGTCAGAAACAAGTGTAGAGGGTACACTGTGCTGTAGTGAGAAACGCCCATTTTCCCTTCCTTATTGGTAAAGTGTCCTTTACTACTTTCTGGTTTGCCCAGTCTAAACCGAAAAGATGTTTCAGTCCAATCCTCTAAATTTCCATGGAAAGTTTTAATACAAACCCAAAGAGAACGAAGTCTTAAAATCCTTTTCATGTATCTTCTGAAAAACAAGTAAATAAAATCTCATCTTCTGGTTAAGTAAATTAATGGTGGAAAACATGACTGATAGCAGGAAAAAAGTGCCTCTTTCAAACGCTGTCTGTAAGGTCATTCCCATAATCAAAAGAAAGCTAATACTCTTCCACTAGATAACAGGCTTAGGCAGACAGTGATTTTACTATCTCAGACAAATGTTCTCTGGATTCAAAGACGAAAAGTGTCAGAGATTTCAAAATGCTTGAAAAGCATTGAGGAGAAAGTTCTTCAGTGAGAAAAAAAATTTTTTCTTCTCTTTTTTTTTTTTTTCTTTTTTAAGGAGGGGAAGTAGTTCCTGAGGAAGAAGGAGCCTTTTCCATCTAGACTTCCATTATCACAGGTTGTACACTGGTAGCAGAAACACTTGTTACAAAGGGACAACTGTGTGAAAGATGCTGTGCAGGATATAAACCAGCCATTTTCACAAGATCTCATTTCTGCAGCAGTCCTGCCTGCCTTGGCTGTAGTGAATTGAAGACATTCTGGTTGAGGCTACAAAAAGTTCCAAACTTTTCCAAAGCTAGGCAAATGCCTGCAAGATCTCCTGCAGGGGCTTTTTACAGAGTTTAATTGACCAAGAAATAAAAAGGACAAACAGCTTTCTCATAAAAAGACAAAATCGTTGATTAAACTAAAGAAGCAACTCCGAGTAATTCCAGCTAAGTTCCTTTGTGACACCTGTCACCTCTCCAAAATAAAAAGTTCAAGACTGAAGCATCCAAATGCAGATTTAAGGCAGAAATGTATTTTCCATTGTTTGTACACTATAGTCTTGGGAAAGCCATTCTTCAGCATCTCTGTGAAACAGGGTTAATAGTCTCTGCCCCACAGAAGAATTAGGGCAATGAAACAGTGTATTATTTTCCAATGCACTTGAAACCCTGGACAATTAAGAAAACAATTGTCCCATTGCAGATATTCAGCCCTTCTCCATAGGTTTGTTCAGGCAGCCCACGTTCACCCCACCCATCCACACAGACTTATTTATGCCATCACCTCCGCCATGGCCATTTGGCTACTGCTGAGTTTCCTAAACCCAGCCCACATTGGCCAGGCTGCCATGGTTCTGGGCTGGTGCTTGCTGGAGGGAGATAAGCAGCCTAACAAGAACAGCAGCACGGGAGCATAGACTCTGAGGTGCTAAGCACGGGGCTATAGAGCAGACAGCACTGTTGTGATAGTTCCTATAAACACACGTGAAAGCAGCTCATCTAGTCAGACCAGCTCGTGTACTACCACAAGCAGTGTAACAACAATGCCAAATAGCAATTTTTGCATTTTTATGAAGCTTTCTGTACTGACCACACGTTGCTTTTCGTTAGGTCCCCAGCTATCATTTTAGTTGGTTCCTGCCCCATGACTCTGATTCGGTGACGTTCATGCAAACCCAGAGACAGCACTAAACTAACACTAATGACGTTCTACCAGATACATGGTCATGAAGGTCAAAGCAGAATCTGGCCTGTATAAATTGCTTCTTTAAAAACGTATTATTCCCAATGTTGGGAATAATGTGTTACACTGATTCCAGTGAATTTATTCCAGATCTAATAAAGACTAGCGCCTAGGACTCCTCTCTTGCAAGCTCATCCAACTCTATTCAGAAAGCTATTATCCAATGTGTTAATATTTTTTCTTATCTTTTCTTACACTGATGAGAAATTAGAATGCTTTCTCACTCTCCTATCTTTATAAGTTAACAGCTTGCAATATGGTTTTGCATAGATAGAATACCCAATATATAGGCAGTAAATTATTCTGAAGCAAATGTTGAAACGTGGAAGGCTAGTGAAATATATCACGGTTTATCTTGTAAATTAGCTGAAGCTCTTTAATGTAACCTGTGACAAAATTTGCGCTTAGCTGGACTGTAATCAAAGGGTGGTTCTACAGCCTGCAGACTGATCAATATGAAGGAGGAACCTGACTGAAATCCTGAAATGCAAATAGCACCAGTGGGGAAGGAATTGTGTTTTCCAGTATGCCTGTGCATTTCTATGAATTTATCTTTCACCCTGTGTTTTTCTTTCCTTTGTCTTTTCTTTTTTTTCACTAAACTACAATGTAACAATGACATGGGAAGAAAAAATTCTTGCATTTTGAAAGGAGGTCAGCTGGCAATAAAAAAACAGATCCTGATACAGACTTATTGAACAAGCCCTTTACGATAAACTGGCACCAGTGCTATCTTGCCAGCTAGCAGTGGGGCTGGTATTGACTTTATAATCAATGATAGGTAGGTGAACAGGTAGGTGAATATGCAGGTGAGGAAAGGGTGAGGGAAGAAGATAAAATAGCAGGTTGTCCCTTGGCTTTGCTAATATCAAACTGCTGATGAGCAGCAGTTGTTGAATCACAGGTTGCACCTTTCTGCTCAAGCCTTAAACAACCAGATATCTTCACAGTGGCTCCCCTAAAAACCCACCTTAGTATCTCACAGTCTGCTGGGAGTGGAGTCCGTAGGCTCTGTAATGTAGGTACCTAACTAGGTCTCCTATAGGTAATACTCACAAAATGCCTTGGTGACTCCAAACGTCCTTTTAGATGGCTGTTCTCTCCTGCTATGGATGTCATTTTAAAGCAATTTCCTACATGTTTCTGCTGGGTACCACAGTCAACGGTGGCAGTTACAGAGAGCAGTAGCTGGGGTAGATAGACACTAACTACCACAGGCTATCTCTGTGCTACTCATGTACCCCACATAGCCCTGTTTGAGAAGCCTTGCTTTGGTGTAAACCCTATGCTATAAGTTTTAATCAGTATCTTTTCATTATATTCACAATGAAAGCTGTTGTCAGAGTAGGTGCTGTTCCTAAGGCTGTGTTGGGACATCTGATTCACCTATCTTCACTTGACCCAAGAACGAGGACTGATGGAGAAAGGCGACCCTAAACCAAGATCTGTGAGCTGCTTCACCCTGCTACAGCTGGTAGCTGGTCTTTGATCAAGATTTTTGCCCTGGCCAAATGCAATGCCTTGGCAAGGGCAAGGCAAGATGTCTTAGCTGCTCGTGTGAGGAGGCTAGCTACCCAATGAGGGCAAAGTCTTTGCATTCTTCTCTAATTAGGGTGGCAAGCAGTGCAATCACCGAAATGGCATGCCTGACCCCCTCACCTTCCTGCTTTGCTCAGAAAGGTCTTTTCCAAATGAAAGGATAGCCTAGAGCCTGCCCTCACACTATGGTGGCATCCAAGGGTTCTCTACACTTCAAAGCCTAAAAAGACTTAGCTGTCAGGCTATGCTCAGTTGGTCTTTAAGCTAGCACCTACTGTTCTTCTGATTACCTTCTTTTAGTGCTCTTCCTTATAGGGTTTTTATTCAGGCTTGTCAGAAAGTTGCCCCAGGTGTCCAGACAACTGTTATATGCTATGGCTTTGGAGTCATGTTACTGATTTCTTTGCAGTGATATGTGCCTTCTCTAACCTGAGGACTTTGCAGGTTTGGGTTTTTTTAAGGAATGGAGGCTTTTACTGAATAGCCATTTTTAATTTTTTAGTTGAGTGACTGGTTTTCCTTCAGAGTTGCAGGCACCACTGGAGCCCCAGTACATGAGTGGCCTGAGCAGTACCCCAGCAGACATTTACCTAAAATGAGAATATTAGTTTTTGCAGTTTCCAAGCGGAACTTCCCTATTTCAAAGCCACAAGCTCTAAGTGCAGAGCAGATGCCTGTGGTTTGATCTCTACCACCAAGCACTGTGCCACTAGCTCTCGCTGGTTTGCAAGACGCGGCAGCACACTGATGGGCAGGACAATATATATGAAAATGAAGGAGCAAAATATATGCAAGGCTTCAGTGGTGGTGTAGAGGGATGGAAAATACCTTGTGTAGTACATCATTTCACTGGAATTTCTCATTTTCAGGACATTGGTTCTAATATTACTGCAGTCATAGTGTTTAATGTCCCCATAGTGGAATTCCAACTTTAAAAAAAGAAAATCTATGGCTGCTAGCCAGGAAAATGTACCTCACTGCTTTGCCCAGGCTGGTTGTTTTAGGAGTTACACCTAGCTGTGTCAGGGACAGAGCCTCCAGGCTCTGCCATGGCAAGTACCTGGAAAGAAAACTTATCATAAGCAAGAGTCCCAGCTATATAAATTCACACTTAGAAATGCTGTTACAGATAACAAAAACACTCTTGAGGGACAGAACATATTATTTTAAAATTTTGCCTCTATCTCTTCCTCTTTTTGTATTTAGCAACTGTAAAGTTGTGATGTCTGTGATGTCTGCAGGAAGGAGACCTTTTTTTATGAGAGGCAGACATCTTGGTAGCTCCTCAGACTAGCCTGTTGATTGAAACTCATTCTTTTTATTTAGGGCCATCTCTGCCTGTGCCGTCTCTTTATGCAGTTCCTTATCTGGCCAGTATTAACTGATGCTGCTCTGTTGTGCTGAGGCTGATGCTGCATATCTTTCAAATAAAATTAAAATTCAATAGGGGGACATTTAGAAGGGATTCAAAAGACACACTCATCCTGATTATACCATTTCCACCATTGTAAATGGCCTCTCTTTGGAAAAGCGGGCACTATCATCCACTCTAGGAAGCACATCATGCACAGGCACTTCTTAAACCATACAGGCTATTACAACGGCTTTTTGTGCCTGCTGGGACAATGCAGTGCAAAATTGAAAGGCTGAAGTAACTGTTTCTGAGGATTCCCATGGATGTGTCTCTCCTCTCCTCATGAAGGCAGGTAAGAAATGGATGGATGGATGTTTCAGCTCCACCAGTGAACTGTTGGATTTGCAACATACAAAGTTTTGCTCCAAGTCTCAGTGCTCCTGTGTGCTTACCTCAGACCTACTGCTGTGCATTAGCTGTTTATGACCATATATGCCAAGGCCAGGGCTGATTCCTGCCCAGAAGATATCTAGCAGAGCTACAAAGCTAGTGCCAGACTCCAAGAGAAGCTCACACTTCTGGTCTGAGGAGCAGGTTGTTAGCAGGACAGCATCTCTGAGACCTTTCTGCCAGTTTTCCTCTCTTTAAGCTCGAAAACTGCCTTCACCTGAATAAAATCAAGCTGTTCAAAAGACAGAACAAGCTCTGCCTTCTGCTGTCAGTCAACAAATGCTGAGGAGGTGAAGAAACAAGGATATGGTAGAGGTGTCTCCAGCCTGCTCCTGGTTGCTCCTGCATCCTGGGGACACAGCATGTGTTAAACTTTATCATGTGGTACATGTATTATAGAAGCAAAGATGACCGTAGTCCCACTGCCAGCACTTCCTAACGCAGCAGGCAGTCTGGGCCCTGAAATGTTGGCAAACTCCTGTGCAGACCCACCCCAAAAAATCCTGCAGAGAAGACATCTGCATCCTTGTCAGCCTGTATCAGCCTGCAGGTTCTCATGCTGAGGAAACCTTTGTGTGCTTGCTCAAGTTAGTTTTTAAGCCTTCTTCCTGAGCCAGATTTGAAAGCTCACATGTGACACAAGCAGGCTTTATTTTTGTCATTGTAAAACCCTCATTTATAACTTGAGCCTGATCAGGGACGCCTGAATACCCAGAGGCTAACCCTGCTCATATCCGAAGTAGAAAAAGCTCTTCCTTCCACATCCACTTTTTTTGAGTTCTAAAATACAAAGAGCAGCTTCACCTGTTGAAAAAGCTAATGCAAAATCTACACCACTTGGAGTAAAATTCTTCTTTATCCTGGATGTGGACAAAAGAAACAATGTCGTGAGATACAATAAATATTCAGATACCAAAATATCCAAGGGAACGGCTTGTATCGTTTTTTACAATTTGCTTTAAACCATTTAACAGAACAAAGACTTTGGCACAAAATATCCCTGTGTTTTGGCAGTATCACTATTTATCATATTCAGTTTGAATTCACCTTCACCTAAAACAGAGATGCTCAGGCAGCTACAGAGAGACCAGAGGCACTTCATGTAAGTGAGCATCAAGCATCTAAGTATCTTTGGTCTGAGCCTCAAAATGTCAATACCAACTTTCGGAAGCAAAAAAGTCCCAACCATCCTGCTGGAGCAGGCAAAGGGAGGACTCAAAACAGGATTAATGAGAGGCATTTGTGCCCTGCATGGAGCTCAGCAGTGCTGCTGCGGAGAGGAGACCCTATGCAGCCCCAGAGGCTGCAGGAGGAAACTTCTGCAAACCACCAACTCCTTCTCACGCACAGGAGCCCACCTGGGGGTTTCTTATCCCAAGGTCACTATTTTGCCCATTATCACCAAATAATGGGATGTGTGGGTCTGTGCAGGAAAGGAGCTATGCGGACTTTTACCCAATTAATTTCAGAATTGATTCTCTCTGCTGCCGGCATCCTCTACAGCCAGCAGGGCTCTTCGCTGCAATCCAATGCAATGCACACACCTTTGAAAAATGATGCTTTCAAGCCTGCCCTGTGGTGCAGTAAATTTGAAAGCGCTCTTAATAATAATAAGGATCAACATTGACTTTAATGGTCTTCAAACCCTTCGTGTAATTTCATTAGCTACCCAACACAGATACAAGCAGGGGTGATGTCATACTTTTCCCTTGCTCTGAAACCTGAGTCAGGCGCCAGAGATAGAAACAAGTTTTATTGCCTGTAATCGGATTAAAGTTTCTGGCAGCTGGTGATCGATAGGTGATTGCCAGAGTAATCTAGAAATACAGAAGATCCTTGTGAAGATGCAGCACAGCTCAGATCAGGGCAAGGGTCTTGTGAACTGCATGCAGAGTTGTGGATGCCATCAGATGCCTGTAAGTGCTTTGAATCAGCATGGGCAATTTGGCATTCCTGTCAGTGAAAGCACCAGAAGACAGCGCAATTTCAAAGCATGGAGCAATCTGTGGTTTTGCACTGGTGGTGACTGACAAAACTCCCCTTTTTACTGCAAAGCCCATCAGCATAAATACCTCTTGGAGGTACTGTACCACCTTCACATGGTCAACCTAACACTTATTTGTGTGTGCAAGTTCTCTCCTGAGCCAAACACCTGTAGTCTTCCTCTGCCTGACGTGGTGAGCAACGCTGAAGGTCTGAGTTTGTCAGCACCTTACCACAGGCTGCTGTCCTTGCTAAGAATGGAAAACAATAGTGGTTACCTTGTGATATCTGTGGACACACAGCAACATCATGACCTCCATCCCACCTTGCAGAACTCAAACCCAATGGATTGAAAAATTAAAAAATGAAAAACAGAACAGCAACCACAGAGAAACGAGGAAGCTGGATAAGTCCATCACCATTGACTGCTTTAACAAGACTTTTTCGATAAGCTGATAAGATGCAATTAGCTCATCATCTGAATATTGCAGCAGTAAAATCAATGCTACTTAAGGAGTCTGACAATCAGTTAGGCAGTCTCTTGATATTTGTGAAAGTCAAGGCAATTCTGTGTAAAACATTGATTTGTGCCGAGATATCATTAAAGCACCACAATACTAGTCCCCTAATGGGTACTGAGAAAATTAATTTATTCCAACTATGGAATTCTGATAAAATCAGAGCTCTGAATCTTTCTCTTTAGCTGGATAAAGGTTTTTTCCTAGGTGAGAGCTCTTCAGTTATGTCATTGGTGTCTGGTAAAAGGCATTCACACAGGACCCAGCATGTACCTGCCTAACAACAAATTAAGATATAGACCAACCCTCTGGCTGGGCTTGTTGTATATTAACATCATAACATCATCATCCAGCGGGTAATGCTAGATAATGTGATTTTGGCTTTACCTCATTGTACCCGATTAGTAAATAGACCTGCAAATACATTACAAATAAAAATCAGGGTAACAAATATCCAAATCATCAAAATTATGTAAGTCCCTAATATCTTTTGATTGGTAGAAGAGGCAGGCATCTAGCCACCTTTCAGCATCTCTGAATGTCCTGTGATTTATGTACACTATAGCTGTCAAGCAGGGGAATAGATTGCCATGAAATGTTGTGGAATCTCCATCATTCAAGATTTCTTCAGAGCAGATTAGACAAACATCTGCCAGGAATAACCTGGGCATCATTGCTCCTGTGTTCCAGCCAAGAAATGGGCTGCACAACTTCTTGAGGCCCTCCAGATCTACAACCCTAAAAAAGCACCTGATACTCATTTCATGGTTTTCTGATTGTATAGGAAGTCTGTCTGGGCTTTTATCAGATATTTAGATAGTAAATTAGTATTAATTTAGTCATAACAGTCATACCTAGAATGATGTGGATCAATTTTATTTCTGGCATGATGTGACTTCCTTAGAATTATATAAGGGATGAATTTAGTTCAGCATTTGGACAATTAATGATCTATCAATGTCTTACATTAATGTGCATATTGAGTTATTCTACCATCATTTAAAACAGTGGCATCACTAATGAGACCATTAACTATAGAGATCATCAAGTCACATTGGATTCATGTTTTCATTATTTCTATCTGAGGTTAGTTTTTTAACTCAGCCAGTTAATAAATGCTGGGGTGATGCTGGCACAGAAAACACGCATCTCTTAATTTCATTAAGATGTCATGGAGAATGCTAGTAAACAGATAGATGTGACTGTTTTCTATCACAGGGTCCTGCTAGACAAAGGAAAGCTTAAAGGTGTGTTCTCATTTAGAATATGATACATAGACGCTTTTTGCATATGACTTCTGAAATTATTTGAGCTGTACCAAATTCAGAAGCTAATTAGGATGTAGTTCTGGAGAAAACATCAGCTCCTGCTGAACTACAAATACACAAGTATCTGCACTGAAAACAACGGCTAAACTTAAGCTCACATCTGAGCATTTTCAGGAAAAATTACCAGGCCTTCTCCAGTGTGATTACAAACACAAATCTTATCGCAGTTCCCTGAGAAATTAACAGAGCTTCACAACTTTTTCTAGTTGAATTGGGTTGTAAGTGAGTCTGAAGTCAGACACAGGAGTCCCCACTTGAAATTCCATTTCAGTCTAGTCAAACACCAGATCGAACCATTAAAATGTTCTTTGACTTTGGGCTTTTTTAAACTCAACCTTTAAGGCCAACAATGTGAGCTGGAATGCAAAAAAAAAAAAAATTATTGCCAGAGCCTCGGTGAAGTGGAAATTTTAGGGCAAGCTTTAGAAATTACATCATTTGGGGATGTTTTTATTATTATGTCTCTAGCAAAAATGAAGTAGATTTCAAAAGACGAAAATGACACCTCAGTGCATCATATTATGTGCCAGACTGGCAACACAGAGTCAGATTATAACTGATTGGGCACCAGGCCCATTCTTCATTGACACTTATAAAGAATAAATATTAAGAGATCAAGAACACAGCAGCAGTCGAGATGATAGATAAAGAACAATCTGATCCCTGCTGCAGAGGGTGGTTCTTGAAATATTCAGAATATATCTCAGCAGTTGTATCAGCCAGGCAAAATGAAGTATGTTCTTGAGTCCACAAAAAGAAGAAAAAATGACCACAGATTAAATACCCCAAAATAACAGGGGCCACAGTGGCTACAGCTGTATGGTCACTGGTAGCCATTGGTAGCATAAGTTCAACAACTCAAGTTGTTTGCACCAGTTGTAGCCATGTTTTAGGACTGGGCTTGTCTGTGGCTCATGCCAGCTCCTTCCATGCTGGCCTTGATCCTTTGCCCTCGTACTGCTTTGCTGTCCGCTGACAAGGCCATCTAGACAACATACCTTCTCCCATGTTTCCCTGTCCCACACAACCTTGTGTGTTCTCCTGCAGGATGAGAAATTCTAGGAAAGAGGTTGAACTGATCTATGTCTGTTCTAGAAAGCAGCAGTGTGTATTATTGTGGAAAAAAGAGAAGACAGAAATAGGGTGCTCTCCGGCAATTTTTCTTTCCATTCCTGTTTTTCCATTCTCATCTCCTTTTCATGACTCTCATCCCCTTTTCATGAACTTCACTGGTAATGAATCAATGATGTGAGCTCTCACTGACTGACACCAGGCACATAGGTAGAGGCTCTGGAAAGAATCACATTTTCTGTGTTTCCTTGCCCTGTCACAGCTTCTCAGAGCAAGGCACGAGTTGCTTTTTTACCCGAAACACCATCCCCAGAGTTATTTCCCAGTGATATGAAGCAGCAGCAGGAAAGTGTCACTAATGACCAAGCAGATTCTTTGCTGTTCCTGCCGTATGCTGCACCGTAAGTCTACATGGAGCTTCATGGACCAGTAGAAGAAGAGATAAACTGACTTCTTCTGGTATCTTCCATGTGACTTCACAGGTGGAGTAGAAGCTGTACCCAGAGGGGCTGACACAGGCCCCCATGCACCCCCACAGCCCCACTCCCAGCAGCAGAGCAAGAACATCTGGAGGAAGGACCCCCCTGTTTGATGCTCTTGAGATAGGAAAAAACCCTATATAACCCAGATAACAAGTGGGTGAGTTGTGCCTCACCCCATGATTCCCCCTCACCAGCAGCACTGCAGGAACAGGACTTCAGCATGTGACGCATATATCCATCATTGCACTTGGTTAAGTATTTTCAGTAAGGTGTTGCAACACCCTGGCTGTCAGAACAGTCCTCTTGCAGACCAGGAGAAAGTAACATGTTCATGACCCAAGGATTTCCCGCTCTTCACCAATCTCAACCACTTCTGTGTTATTCATGTTTATTATATTATGTATATTATTTCCAGTTCCTCAGCAACTGGAAACTGAGCATCTTGCAGAGAATCCTCTGCAGGCTAACCTCTCATATGTAGCATTACATGCTGAAATCAATTAGCTTTAAATAAACAGCTTTAAAACTAATTTTTAATAGTGTAATAACACAAAAGTGGGGAGAGGAGGGAGGGGGAAGGGATGAATTTATATGCAACAGATTGTTCTTGTCATTTACTACTGAGAGACTTTGCTGCTGAAAAATATACTTCAGGTTTTCATGGGATCCTGATTAACAATTTTTAGGCCTAATTTAAGGGTGCAGAGAGCAACCCAGTGTTACTAGTAACACTGTTTACACACCAAAGCGAAACAATCCAGGTGCCAAGTGTCTTGTATACAATAGGCTCATTAACCTCAAACAAGGTCAAATACAAGAACCTAGATGCATACGCTTTCCTTCTTGTTCCTGCAGAAAAGTCACTTTTGTTGACATCGGGAGAGACTTAAGAGAAAAATAAGAGATACAAGACCATGGAAAAATATCAGTAAGGAGACCCAAGTGAGAAAACATGAGAAAATGCGATGACTGTGTTAGGGATGGCACGATGATTCCCGCGCTGTGCTAGTGGGGATGGTGAGGGCGCTCCAAAACATCAAGGTGCTCTATTCCAAAGCAGGTTCAGATAAGCCTTAGAAAATCCTTTCAGGGAAAGTCCTCGTCCTGCTGAAATTGCATAGATTTGTCGTCTCTCATGTGCCTAGATCTTACCTTCAAACCCCACCATACTTAGAGCCTGTAAGAGCTCAAGATCCTTTTTCTTGGGGTTTTCTTGGGAAGACGATAGATAGCCAAGCTAAAAAGCTACAGCAGAAGTATGAAGTCACTCTGCATTCTTAGTGACCTCAAGAATTAGGTAATAGATGAAGCCAGACATACTTTTTATGCCAAGATCTTCCCCATATATAACACAAAAGTTGTTATGGAATTTGTTAGCAGGTGGGTGATCCCACCGCCCGTGGAGTCGTTCCTGGGTTCACCTCCTGGTCTCATCAACAGGACAGAAGCAGTTAGCTCTTACTGTTAGTATACGTAATTTCAACTGTGGAACAAAGACGCATTTAAAACTTAAGACTTTCAAATAAGGAACCACTGTAATAATGTAATTTTGTGTGCTGACAGTGCTCAGACTTCATACTGGTGCTTGTAAGTGCACAAAGGGTGGCCTGACTGTATTTTCAGCACACTCTTTGTAACAGTGCTGATTTCTCCTGGATGTGTATCACGTCATTACATCTCACACCATACGCAGGAAAAGTTAAGACAGATTAAAATGTCTGTATTACAATTCCTGGGCAAACTGGAATTCAAAATGCTGCTAGCTGACTCTCGATAGTAACAGTAAAGTCCAACAGGGAGTGATAATTAGACCATAAATAGCCATTTTGGACTTGATTGGCGGCCATGTGTTCAGATACTGGGCAAGAAGAAACTCGCAGGCTTGTGTGGGCTGCTGGCTGGGCAGCAGCGCTAAGCAGAGCCACACAGCATCGTTACAGCAGCCCAGACAGATGCACAGTTGTTCTCATCCTTCCAAGGAAAAGACAGGCTCTGTGCCAAAAGGGCTTTCCATCTCTGACATTTCATGGCATGTGCCACCAGACAGCTCAGGGCTGAGAGTGGGAAGTTTATTAGCAGTGGCTGGAAGAGTTTAGACAGCTGTTGCTTTCCACTGCCTTTCTGAAAGCCTTGGAGCACCAAACTTGTGGAGAATGTTATCTCCAAAACACTGATCAAAGATGCGTCTCTGGGGAATTCAACTTCAAATACATAAAAGGTTACAGCAAAGCAGAAACAAACTGGCTGTCTCCATGTCCATGGTGGAACAGACCAGACAGAGTGGGCGTACTGCAGCAAGCTAGCTGGACGCAAGCTGGACATTGTGAGAAGTTCTCCAGGACTGAGGCTAGCGAAGCCCTGGAACAACTCACTGCAAATGCTGCCTGCGAAGCCTGGCACGGAGGGATGGTAACAAAAGCAACCCAGTCACAGCAGAAGGAGATTGCCTTGGTGAGCTCTTGAGGGTCTTTCCGGACTTGCAGGTTTTCACATGTTTCACAGGCAGTAAGACCGTGCAGATTCTTGCCGTCTTAATAGTTACATACATCTTCTTTCAGTCAGATCAGAAACAGAAAGTTCATTTCAGAGAAGTTTCCCAGAATACGTGTGCATGACTTCAGCAGATACTAAATGGCTACATACTTGGAAGGAAGGATTGTGCTGTACCTTTCCCTTCTAGCAATACGCTGAAATATTCCTTTTCCGTAGTCTCTGTGGAGTTCGTAGGCCTCTCCTTCTGTGCTCTTCTGTGTCCACATGGGCTTCAGCTATCTTGGCCCCCCACGGCAAACCTGTGGCAAGTATTGAAGATATCCGTCAGAGTGTTTTGCCTGAACTCTGTACTCCTCTCCAACTTAACAGAGACACCTCAAAACCCTACTAGCATCTTTTTTTTATGAGAAGCTTTCATCTTTTGATGAAGAGTATTGGTGGTCATTATCAAAGTAGATCAGGTGGCAAGTTTTTGGAAAGTACACAGCAAAAATCATTTTGTTGCACAACTTACTTGAGATTGCTTGCTTTATAAACAGTTAGAGCCAAGCAAAGAGCCTGGAGGGAATTGTACCTCCTACCACAAGACTTAAATATGGTAAAACCAAGAAGTTTAAAGCAAGTAGGACTTCCAGGGGAAGACCAGAGACAGTGCTGATAGGAGTCCCAGAGGGCTCAGGGTCAGCACAGGGCACAGCAGCCTTGCTGAGTTTATCATCACATGCATTTCAGTTTCCTTGAAAGGCTGAAATGATCCTTGACCAGATATTTTTAAAAGAAAGTATTTTTAATTGAGCCAGGTTTTTCCGGTGCTAATGAAAACTCCTTCATTATTAATTCAATATTCTGATATTTGAAGAGCACTGATGTACTATACAGCTATCACAGAAAACTACCACTTCAGGACAGGTGGTGCAGTGGTGTTGACAAGCAACAATTACACCCAATCATTAAGGCTCTTCTGCTCATTGAAGACATCCACTGAAGACATATATGAAAAGTAGATACTACACTTTTCTGTTAGCAATATCCTCAGAGACTTTCTAGAGGACCCTTTTTTATCTTTAGATTAATTAATTAAAGGGGCTGTATATGAATTATGACTTTCGATTCTCTTTCCTAAGTGTTAAATGATTTTAGAAAAAATTCCATGTCTTAACCCAGAGTTACAAAGTACTTGTAGTCATTAAAGATTGATCTATTATACACCACTGTTAAGTTTCTGATTCTGGAGAACCAGATGAATCAGATCTTTAAAACTTTGTATCCAAGGAACTCCACAAAGTCACCAGGAAGACTGTCCCAGCTCCATCCCTGAAAGGTACAAATGTGTTGTTCTTCCAGTACAACATAATTTGGGTAATCTGTAAAGTATGGTGACCAGCATGTATGGTTTAATGAACACGGACATTTGGTGTTTTGTAAACAGAATAAGAAGAGAAGCACCATTGAAATGTTGCATGAAATGGGTAGCAGTGATTTAATATAGATTGAAATACTGTAAGAACCATCAGACTCTAAAAGTGGCAAGCATCTCCTTACCAAAAGGAAGCTAGCTTGTGATAGGTTTGACCTCAGCCTGGTCAAAGTGGTTGCCTTTGCCTGCACCACATAAGTCTTCATTTACCTTCTCTAACATATCTCTCAGGTTCTGCCCTCAAGCCACACATGGAGGACCAACAGTTCATCCCATTTTCAGCCTGTAGTAGGATTCCCTCCATGCTTTGGATACTGTCCCCATCTGGAGTTATCTAAAGGAAAGGCCTTGTGGGAGCACAGAGAAGAGAGGTCAGTGCATGGTCAGGGTGTGGCATCCCTCACTTCAACAACCGTGAGTGACACTCAGAGCAATCGTCAAGCTGATCCAAACTTTAAGAGGGTCATTACGGTCCATCCCCTTCACTAGGATTTTCAATAAGCCAGGCAGCTGTGGGGGCAGCCAAGGCAGTGGTCTCAGCATTTATATCCAGAAAACACACAGGGAGAGACAAGTCACTGAATTTGGTTGTAGCAGTAGACTCGAAATCCAGCACATGCGTTGAGCACTGAGGCCTTTGGAGACACAGCCTCCAAAAAAGACACAGCCAGGAGTCCCCCGGCAAGCCAAACACTGCAGTGTTGAACACTGTAGCGGCAGCATTAAACACTTAGGATGCACTTAAACGAATCTGCATCAGAAGATAAGACCCGCTCGCACTCTGGGTCAAATAAGGAAGAGCAGACCACTGGACCACAGCACTTGGAGGGAAGAGTAGAGCCTTGACGTTTTGAGGCGAGATGCTGGTGGGAAGACCAGGTTCAACTGCAGGCTCTCAGCAACCAGATCCCTTAATGAAAGAGAAAAAATTAAACTCAGGAGTTCCTCTGTGTAGTATGTGCTGGTAATAACACAAAATACTGCTGGAGGAAGCCATGCGCATGGAAAGTTCGGTGAAACATCTGTTCAGATATTTACAGAGATAGAGCAGAAACATGATTGCTTTATAGATTATAGTGACCATTCATCCCAATTTTCTGATCAGACCTTATAGCCTACGACAGGGTCATGCTAACACATTGCCCTCTTCTCCTCAGATAAAAGAATATAGGATACCAAGAGGACAGAAAGCACATGTTAAATAGCTGACTTGTGCCTTGCTATTATCCTCCTCCTTCCTACATAATAACTTCCTCTTCTCTATTTATATTCACATCTATATTTAATGCTCACTGAAGACTACAGACTTGTGTTTGATGTTCAGCTGAAGACATGATACATCACAATCCTCAGTTTTAGTAATGGAAAAAGGCTGCAGTAGAAAAAAACAGATGAAACTGCTTTTCATCTTGGTAGCCATGTAACCTTTATGTGAACTTGTAAAGTCATACAAAGAATGGCAGCCTCAGCCTATCGTGGGTGATTCACAAAGTTTTCTGAATGCTGCGTGATCTACCCCAGCAATATCTGATCTCTCCTTCTTTAAAGAATGCTTGTTAAAAATAGACAGCAAATCACCCGTTCCTTGACCCACCATTTCTGTTGTTGCTTTTAACATGAGATGTAAAAAACATTCTCTTTATTATAAAAAGTTTTTTAAAAAACATGTTATCATTTCTACATCTGTTGTCCTAAGAATGAAAAACAAGGAGCATAGGTCAATTATTAACTTGTTTTTCAGGCTCTACCCTGCAGCCAGAGCCACCAGTGTTATGACTCCCAACCAGGTGGCCAGAGGGGACTGCAGCACACCCTTCCCAGCCAACAACAACAACCCTCTAAGAACAACCTACAGCAGGGCCACTGAACGCAAACAACTGAAGAGCATCTGATACAAACTCACAAGAAAAAATAGTGTAATGCTCTTCCTTACGAGAATAACTGGAACACCTGACTATTTTGTGTCATGGAATATATATGCTCAGACTCTCCTACACATCCTCGCATGGAGAATGTGAATGTTCATGGGGTTAAAAATATTCCTACACTCACAAGCTTGTTGCTAGATATTATTTAGCCACAACTTTATAAGTTCACACAATCACAGAATCCCAGAATGGTAGGGGTTGGAAGGGACCTCTGGAGACCCTCTAGTCCAACCCCCCTGCTAAAGGAGGTGCCCCCAGAGCAGGTTGCACAGGAACGCGTCCAGGCGGGTTTTGAATATCTCCAGAGAAGGAGACTCCACAACCTCTCTGGGCAGCCTGTGCCAGGGCTCTGTTACCCTCACAGTAAAGAGGTTCTTCCTCATGTTCAGGTGGAATGGCCTGTGCTCCAGTTTGTGCCCATTGCCCCTTGTCCTGTCACTGGGCACCACTGAAAAGAGCCTGGCCCCATCCTCTTGACACCCGCCCTTTAGATATTGATCAGCATTGATGAGATCCCTTCTCAGTCTTCTCTTCTCCAGGCTGAACAGACCCAGGTCTCTCA
>VZSC01013699.1:11367-62495 GCA_013398225.1 Steatornis caripensis | reverse complement strand
TGGTGAGCCTGTTGTCCACCAGCACTCCCAGGTCCTTCTCCGCAGAGCTGCTCTCCAACAGGTCAGCCCCCAACCTGTACTGGTGCAGGGGGTTGTTCCTCCCCTGGTGCAGGACCTTAACACTTGCCCTTGTTGAACTTCATGAGATTCCTCTCCGCCCAACTCTCCAGCCTGTCCAGGTCACGCTGAATGGCAGCACAGCCTTCCGCTGAGTCAGCCGCTCCCCCCAGCTTTGTATCATCAGCAAACTTGCTGAGGGTACACTCTGTCCCTTCATCCAGGTAGTGCAAATTCCTTTTCACAGAAAATAGATTTACCTCTATCTTTTCCAAACTAGATAATTTGCCTTATAATAACTAACAGCAGTCTGTTAGAGATCAGACATAGCTGGGTTAGATGACACTATAATTTAAAAATATAATTTAATGCTAGCTTTTAATATCAATGTGAAAGACTGAAATTCTGCTGGAATATGTGAATTCATTAAACTGAAGTTATTTTCATTCTTCAGAATGTATCCTTTACAAAAATAAGAAATAGTACAAATTACTTCCTAATTCACAGTTGCTATTAGGGATATTGCAGTTTTGTTTGAATTAAAAACTCTTCTAATTTCTGGAAAACAAAAGCATGCATCTTTCATATCTCTCATTCCTGCCCTTTCCAAAGGAGCTTCAGGCAAAGAGGGGAGTTACGGTGAGGAAGGAACCCAAAGACCTGGCTGAAACTGTACATGTGTGGTGGTGAAGCCAAACCAGAAGGTGAGGTTTGGAGGCCTGAAGTGCTTCCCCTAAAAGAGGCAAGTGACTGAGACAGGCTGATCTGATAACCTCAAACCACACCCCAGCACCATTTGTTTGCTCAAAATCGCTCCTCAGGCCCAAACGTCCTGGAGCTACTCCCATGCTGAGGAACTGACATCCAGCTCTCAAATGCAGCTCATCTTGGCAGAGAAATGGAGCACAGCGTCAGCCCCGGACATCTGCTGTGGTGACAGGATAGAGCAGACGGCACGCACAAGTGCTTAATCAGGCACACCACCCCACCATTGGGAAGGGGCTGTGCCCAGAAGCATGGAGACCTGAGCACCCTGCCTCCTACCATCGCTGCCTGGGAGCATTTCAGCAATCATACCCACGGCAGCCCAGCCCTCACTGTGCGTCCCCCTCCTCATATCGATTCCCAATTTTGCAATGTTCAAGTCCCCCAGGGAGCCAGCCTGTGACCTCCCTGTGGTGCAGGCATCACTCCATCTGTCCATCACTCGTAGTGGGCAGAAACCGTTATTTCTGCCTAACGTGTAGGCTGCAGCTCCCTGTGTCAATGCCAGTGCCACTCCCGGCCACTCCTTTTTCCTTCCTCCCTCTTCTTCCTCACGCTGTGGGTCCCGGCCCTCACACAGCCCCTCAGCTGCACCAGGTCAGTGGTGGTGTGGGCACAACTGGATCGTGGGACCAAACTGAGTTAAGCTGGTTTGGTCCACTGGGCTGCATTTCAGGGGGCTGGTTGGCTGGTTGGCTGCTGGCCAAGGGAGCCAGGATGAGGAGAGCAGGAGGTCACTGCTGCTGAGATGGCTTTGCCATCAAAAGAAGCCTTCTCCAAGTGGAGCCTCAGAGATACCAGTACTTGGGATGTCTGAGACTGGGTGCATCATGCAACGTTTTAAACTGCACTGCCACTTGACACAGATGCTTACAGCAACACGGGGGCAGGGCGGGAGCTCCTCTTTGCGTGCGTACTCTGTACCTCTAGACTTCTTTCCAAATAGCATGCCATTTCCCACCTCCCCTCTCTTCTTTCCAGCAGCCTTACCTCTTCCCTTCCTCTTGCCATCACTGCCTGACTGGTGGGACAGGGGACCATGTGCCCAAGTGCTGTAGGGAGACTCAGGAGGGGACCCGGGTGATGCAGGACAACACTGGAACGGCTGTGCTAGAAATCGAAGAGGTCATTTTATATCTGAAGCCAATTGACTGTCCCAGTCCCCCTCTCCCTTCCATGAGCAAAGGCATCACAGCACTGCACAAGGGAAAATCTGTCCCATGCACCCCAGAAGTCTTCAGCCAGATGCATAAAGACACTAAAACCAGAAGGGTAGATTAGGTGCAGTTCTGTTTTCCTGCTATCCTCATCCCTCCCCACATCTCTATTACAAAGCAATGATTGAAACCCATTTCCCTCCTTGTTATTCCTGCATTATAATTTTTTGTAAATGCCATTTTTTCTTTAATTACCCCTTCCTACATATACACGAGAATGGTAGGGTAAAGAATAATCCCACATTGCAATTGAATTACAAAAGCATTGCACACAGCTGTCCTATTAACTTCATAGCAGTGATGTGTTATAAAATGCAAAGTGCAGAAAAGAGGGTAGCAATTTGTTTATAAATATGTTAGGTGAAGAAAATGCCATATTGCCTGAGAAAAAAAAATCACTGATTGCAAAGTGTGCCTTCTAGCATGGATTTCACAGGGCAAAATGTAGTTAATAAAACTACCTTTATGCTTTTTATTACATCTTTTCAGCATAAATAGCTAATAACCAATTTACATTAATGGTATTGGCACAAATGTAAATTAGGGTCTTTTGTTTGTATTGCTGAAGTGCAATTCTATTCCCAGACGATTGTATTTGGCCATTTCATTAACTGGAGAGATCTAAGAAGCAGATACAGTTCCAGGGCCTGCCCAAGGAATGTTAATATGGAAAAGAAATCACACTGCACACCTGGTTACAAGCTGGGGCCTCGCAAAGACTGCAAGCGCTTTTCGCACCCAAGCCTGCTCTTCCATCATGCACGTTGGCGTAGACAGAGCACATCTCAAGCAAGTTAGTACTGTCTCAAATCAGGTTTAGAAACAAGGCTTTCCAGACCCACATGGCATTTCAAGATTTCAGCTGTTTTCCTGTTTTGAGTCACAAGCACCACAGTCTTGGGAAGCTGGTTGCCACCCACCCTAAGTAAAAGAGAGGACTGGAAAAGCATGACAGTGGTACAGCGTCACTCACTTAAAAGAGGGGGGACTTGCCTCCGCAGGCACGGTGGCTCCTCTGGGGAAAAGGCCAGCCAACGTGTCAGAAACGTGGCTGTCCCCTCCTTAACTGGGCTGTGCTCTCCAGGTCCAGCTCTCCTCTGCTAGCAAACACTTTCCCGTCCCTGGCTGATTTAGAGCATCCTCCTCCTCGCCATAGTGAAACCATTCTCTTGCAGCCAAGAGACATGCCTCATATTTTCACCAGCATGGTAAGTGATGTGGAACCTTGCACGAGATTTACACCACTACGTCTCTTCATTCCCCAGGTGATGGCTTTCCCGCTTGATACCCAGAAACAGGATGCTTGCAACATAATGATTTTTATCGGTTTAGATGGCAAGTGGAGAAAGGGGTCTTTACAGCCTGCTAGATCACTGCTTCTGCTAGCCAAAGATCAAATGGCAAATTACTGGCAAGGCACGTGAAAGCCACACAATCCTGGCTGCTATAGCAATAGAGGTTTTCCATTTCAGGCTTCATTCATCTGGGACCTTTCACATTCACAGAGTCTTTCTTTAGTCATGGTATGTAAGCAGCTACTGTATATAGTGAAAGCCAATTTTCCCATATACCTAAGTGTGCTGCTGGAGGAACAATAAATCATGAATCTATTTCCAATCTCATTACCCTTTATGTGATATTGATACAAAAGCATCCTTTCCCCTCATCTGCTTGTTTCTTAGGTGAGGACTAGAAGAAAGGCTTCTTCTCGTTATACAAATTGGCATTTAGCTGTTTTCCTTTCATCCATACAGAAAGCGACAGATATTTTCTACAGCAAGAGGATTTTGGAAAAGGAATGCGTGTATTGGTTGTGTGCTGTTTTCCTTCCAACCATGCAATGGGCTAAATTTTGCTGCTGTTGACACCAGTATAACATCTCCAGGAAATCGCTGATGAACACAGGACAATTTTTTCCTTTTGAACATGAACAGCCATTTTAAAGAATCATTATGTAAATATACATATATATACATCAACCACAGCTCCCTCTCATCCTCACTATGAGCAATGTCATTCTAGCAGATTGACAGAATTACAGTAGATCTCAGCCTTGTACTCACGCTGTGCTGCTATAAATCAAGAATAATTTCATTCAAGATCATCGAATTCTGTTGATGCAACTCCAATGTGAATGAGGTCAGCAACAGGCTTCATGACCTCTGGGGTCCTCTTGCCCACTACATGCACAGAACATAATGAACTAAGCATTAACACAGTAGGCAAGACAATGCTATTTCTGTAGCACACAAAATATTAACAGCAATTAACAACATCAACATTATGAGATTAGTGTTATGAATGGCCAAAACTTACGGGAAGTAAAAGGGAAGAATCACTTCTCTGGAGACCCGGCACCAGGAGACAAAATCCATCATATGAGGTCAGTGCCTCAGGCTTGTTCTGGTTTGATAATTACTTAAAGCATTTGCCATCTGATTGCAACTAGGTAGACTACATGAAAGACCTCATGGTTTCACTTCAATTCCTAAGGAACAAGACCCATGCTCCAGCTGGTTTATGTGGCTCCTTTGCATATTTTAAGCCATGCAAATACCAAATTGAGCTAATTATGATTCATGTGAACTTATACCATCCAATCCAAATCCTATTATCTGAATGCAAAGATTCCCAAGGAGTTCCACGGGGCTTGGATCGGATCTACAATGACAAATGCCAAGTTTGTAGGGACAAAATGAACTGACTACACCAGTGTAATTTCAGCATAACTCTGTTAGCATCAGTGGGGCTACTCTGATTTGTGACAGTCTGAGAGAAGAATTTAACCATTAGTGGAATGCTGTATGCTTCTCATACAGCAGCCCCAAAGATTTTGGTTTTCTTTTTTTTTAAACCTTAAATATATTTTCTTTCAACTGTAGTTGTTACATGTTCTCTTGATGTTTTTTCAGAGGTAAGATACCCCGTTCAGTGACCTCATGATTTCTTCCAGTAAAAAATTTGGTTACAACCTATAATAGAGCAGGAAAGCTTTTAGTATAGTGTAGCCTTTGAGACAGATTCGGCTCTTACTCACACTTAGTGGGATTCTGCTCCCACTTGACATCAGTAATGTTGCCTAAGAGGGAATTAGAGAGGGGTTTGGTCAATTATACACATATAATTTTTACAGAACCAGCTTGAAAGCGACAGAAATAATCATTAATGAAGACTAATGGGAAGATTCTGGGGTACAGAAAAAACTGTTTACTATTTCACTTTAAAGGCAAGAATGGGAGGACAAAAAATGAATGATCGCAAGAGCAACAACCCGGTATGGAGCAATTTGTTTAGGAGTATATGGCTATTAATAAAATCATAGGCCATATTTCTGTGTGAATAATATCTCAAAGCTTTATGCAGCTGCCACAGCCTCGGCTCACATTTAATGAGAAGGCATGACCAGCTGCTCTGAAGAACTAAACAGGTTAAAAAGCTGGGTAAAACTACGTTTACTTCTGAGACTGGCTGGTTGATACAGCTCCAGTAACTGGGGAGCTGCCCTGTGCTTCCCTGCGGTCAATGTCAACATTCCCACCGGCCACTGGCACAGAGGCACCACAGGGCACGAGCAGCCACCTACACACCTCCCCAACACACAGGACTCACAGTGTTTTGCAGGTAAATAAAGTTGTCTGCAAGGAAAGGGAGTTGTCATTTATTTTCAGAAGTTACATCCTGCAAGGAAAAAGCCCATTTCTTTGTCTCTGGGAATAGTACTATTTACAAGAAAACGACACCAAATCACTCTTCCCAGAGAAGCCCTACAGATAGACGAAGATCAGCAGAGTTTTGCTGCTGATTTGATGCTTCTGACAATCCTCCCAAAGCTTTGAATGCCTTGGCGTCGTTAGTAGGGGATAAAGCTGCATATTCCATAAACGTGCCTTAATCTAGCAACTTTTACAAGGGCTAAATTCCCTTTTAAAAAAGTGTTAAAGTACCTAGGCACAGATTTAATAGCTTGTATTTAGTTGGTCAAAATCAAGGGCAGGTATGGAATAGCTATTAAAAAAGATCAAATGGCATATGCGTCACATCCAGTGGAGGTGGGTGCAGTGATACATTGTGCAGTTCAGACTGCCCTATTTGCCCAGAGTCACTGCATTACCAGCACTATATCCTAACTTAACTGCTCC
This sequence comes from Steatornis caripensis, assembly GCA_013398225.1. NCBI lineage: Eukaryota > Metazoa > Chordata > Aves > Caprimulgiformes > Steatornithidae > Steatornis > Steatornis caripensis. The sequence goes on along the minus strand of VZSC01013699.1, from coordinate 56,317 downwards.
ATAAAGGTGTTTTGGAATAGGGAAGTGCGAAATGAGCCATATAAGACCAAATTCTCTGTCATTCCATTTAAAAGTTAAAAGCACCAGTAAAGAAAGAATAAATACAACTCCTTGCTTTATGCAGATGGCAATATCCACCATGAAATGATTGATAAGCCTTATTCTGAAGGCGACCTTCAGGGTACTGCTTTGTGCCACCTCGCTGAGGGACGCAGTGCCATATCCATGGGCCACAGCTGCAAAGGTGGTGATAACCTCCCCGCCAGCCCTTCCGTGCCCCAAGCAGGGGCAGCCACCTCCGGGGCAGCCTGTGGAGGCAGCAAGCCTGCTGCAGTGTTTTGGCTAGGGGCCTGGGCACAAGACCTCACATGTGCCCCATGGGTGGCCCTGCACCACACCGTACCCCTTGCCACACCTGGAGCGTTTAGTTTCAGAGAAGGAAATAGGGATGCTCCAGGATATCCGTGGCATCAGAAAGGATGTGCTAATAACTGCCCTGTCTCTAAGCATGTCACTCCTTGGATACCTTCTCTTGAAAAGAAAAAACTCTTGCCTGCAGTCTTTACGAAGCCAGAGGGTGTACAGGAACAAATAAACTGTCTACAGAAATTTCAGATCCCTGGAGACCTCTTTAGTGCCCATTTGCAATACCTGCTGGGAGGAGTGAGGGAAATACTCAGCGGATGGTAATCAGTCACTGACAAAGCCAAACGCACCTCAGGAAGAGGACAGGACAGGATTTGCACAGAAAGGCAAACAAGAGAGTGAAGTTGCCACACCAACACAAATTTAAATACTAACTTGTGGTCCAGAACAACTGCATGCACCAGGCATCATTAAAACTTTTGGGAAAGCGACAGCTAAATGAATCTTCTCAGCAAGGAGAAAGATGCTTCAGGAGCACAGCAACCTCCTCCCAGCACTCAGCTCACAACCATCACTGCCTGCTGACGAGGTGGCAGAGCAGGGTGTCTTGGTAGGGAGGAAGCTCCAGTCAGTGCTCCCCACAGCCATCACAGCTGTGAGTCGTGTGCCCTGCAAGCCTGTGGCAGCTCCTACCTGGTCTCCTGCTTTTACCTGCCGGCACTCGAATCTGCAGTCGAGAAATGAAAACGCGAGTATCTTGTGGTTCCCCCAAGAACTGGAACATCACCAACCTCCGACACGGCTCTAGGTGACCAGCAGCACTGGGCATAATTGCAAAAATTAAATTACTTAGGTAAACACCAGACTGAAATTGTGTTGAACTATGCGTCTGTCTTATCTCCAGCTTCTATCAATCAAAGGCAGCACCATTTCCCTTGCGCTAGCTTCGGTGGCTGGTGTCACTGCACGGGCAGCGAGAGGGCAGCGAGCCTTCCAGACCTCCACATCGAGCCGTCCCGCACCCGCGCACACTGGGCACGGCCACCAGCCTGTGCTCTGTTCTTGCCCCTGACCAGAGGCTCCGTTCACATTTCCAGCCCTTCTTTCAGGCAGAAGTTTCTGGAAGGTCTCACTGATTACCAGCTGATGGGCTGGCCCTCGTTGCATGCTTATTAATATCCTCTAATTTCTATGTGGTGGTATATTTAAACCAGCTTCTTTTGTGACTGGTTTGTTGCCTGCAGTGTAAATTTTGTTTGCGTTGTCGATATTGGGATGTTTATTTCTAAACTTTACTGTTTTCTACCCATCTGTGTATAAGGACAGGTGTAAAAGAAATCTCTTGTTTGATATTACTTATGGATATGTTTCTTAGAAATAAAAGTGATTAAAGAAAGTGACCTCATATATGCCAGCCTCCAAACAGGCTTCATTAAATCACAAACATAACAAGTTTAATTGATAAAGATACCAAATTATTTCTAGAGAAGGCTCCCTTCAAAGTTGAAGCAGTGTAGCAGCCCCAGCAGACCAGCACGGCTATCTGCCACCTGCAGACATGGCACAGCAGGTCTCTGCAGGGTACCAGGCAAGATGACAACACAGCTGACTGTGGCCATCACATCTGGCAGAGGCGGACATTTGAGCAGCTGGTGAGGTGCGAATGGAGCCATCATCCTTCAGAGGATGTTTCTGAGCAGGGCCAGGGACAACTCGGTTTATAAAAAACATTGCACCAATTTAACTTGGACTGTCTACTGTGTAGAGGATGCTGGGCAGGATTCGTTTCATTACTTCATGACTCCCTGAGATCCTCAAGGTAGGCAGATCCCACACTTCACTTCGCTGCCCCACAGAGACCCACAGTTGCATCCAGCCAAAGAACAGCTGGTTTGGTCTGACTGAGACATTTTGGTCTGTCCAGGCATCCAGTATGAAAACATCAGGAAATAGAAACTCCATCTCCCGCCTCCATGGTTTACTCCAGAAATACCACCCACCCTGCACGACAGCTCCAGCCAGTTACGTCTTTCTCCGCTACATTAAATACTCTTTCAATAGCTACTACTCTGTCCCCACAGAAGTGTTACTCACCACAAGTAAATCACCTCTCTGATAGAGAAGAAAGCAAATGCTTTTATTCCGGATTCCTCATACACTAAAGCGAGGTGAGCCTGGTGGGAGCAGCTTCTCCATAAAATTCTTTTGAGAGGACGAAGCTCCTAGGGTGGAAGTCACCTCCTTAACTTTGCCCAGGTCAAAGCAGGTGTCTCAGGTGTCCCATTTGATGCGAAAGGACAGCAACTGTCTGTCTTTGGTGTATGACTTAGTTTTAATACACTGAAACTTACTTGGTTTAAATGGGTGCACTTCTGAGTCCGCTGTTCTAGCAGTAATTACTACCCCCTGTGGAGGCCTCCACTAATCCTTATGATGGGATAAAATGTATTTTACCTTTGGAAAAAGGGTTACTGTTAACAATGTTGAATAACATGAGGTTTAGGACAGATCTTAGCATTACAGTCACTCCAACTCCGTAATGCTTCCCCGTGGCCAACCACTTTTCCAGACCTGTCAGTCCATTCCCAGTATACAGGCTTTCCAAATATCAAAAGAAAAAAAAAAAGGTGGGCAGATTAGAAGACTTTCATAAGGTGTGGAGTCCATAACCTACATGTGGTACATCTTCACAGCCAAGACTCGCAGAAAAATTTGTCCTCTGCTCCAAGGAGTGTCTTAGAAAATCTTGGTCAAGGTTATGTTTTCTGAAGCCAGCTCTGGAAATCAGATGTTTGTGATCATTCAAATTGGTGGCCACTTCTGCTGCTTCCCAATGAAAGAGGGGTGAACGAGCGCATCTTTGTTCACTGCTTCAGGGTCATCAGGAGATAATAAAAGTGTAGCCAGGAAATACGATGCAATGCACAGAAAATGCCTACATCTCACACATATGGCTACAAATAGTCTATCGAAAATACACCAAAGCTCTTGTTGCTGCTTGTTGCCTCCAAACACATTTCCTCAGGAGCACCAACATGAAGAAAATACAGGTTTCCTTCCACCTAATGGCTCTGTTCGAGAGCATAGTTTCCAATGACAAAAGCACTCCCACACTTCCAGATGGAAGCACTGCCAGGTCACACTGGGCCCACAAGGAAAACAAATTCATGTGTTATCAGCCTGTTGGTAAGGCTGCCCCTTACCACCAGAAAGTGCCCCTTTACAGAGTCTCAGAGGAAGGATGGTATAATTGTTACCATATGAGTTTTGGATTTAAGATTTCCTGGCACGCAACAGCTCTGTGATCTTCAGTAAGTCACTTAATACCTTCCTGGCAATTCTTCACTCTTTAAAAATTGTAAGGATAAAAATTCTTCACTATTCACGGCAGGTTGTAAGGATAAACACAGCTCAGATGTTAAAGTGCTGAGATACTGTGATAACGTATGTGCCATAAAAACGAGATGTCTCACAAATACATCGAAGAAGACAGAAAATAGGTTAGACTTCAGGAACAGCATATGTCAGTCTAGTCATGTACAGTCAGATATTTCTACAGCTTCCTACTTTTCTGCCGCGAAGGACTAAAACCATGGCCCACTAGCATCATCTGCTTGCCATCAAATTAACACTGCTCAGTCAACAGCATCAAAAGCTCCAGACAAGATCTTAACTGTGCTCTAAAAACTAATAGTAAAAGCTGCCTGGTGCCTGTAGCCGGTTACACAAAAGCGATGGTGCACAGCGAACTATTCGCAACAAAACTAACTCCATATCATGACCTCTGATGAAATCTCAAAGTCAAGAAAGCGCCTTTGTTGTGAAGGAGAGGATTACCCAGACTTATCATGAAGGTAAGTCTTTCTGGCAAGTCATACCTGCTTACCATAATGGCTAGGTCCAAGTTTGCCTTACTCTGGGGAAAGGTTTAGGGCTTGTTCTGAAAGACAAGAGATGCTGGAAGGCCACGGTGTTCTAGGCAGCCTGAATGATCCTCAACTGAAAATGGTAATGCCGGTCTAAAGCAACATCAGGTACACCACTTTGGACTTTTATGTCCAAAAATTACCTCTGGGTTTAGTTCATTACTCATTTACTCAGACAGGTTATTCTGAGCCTGTAGAGTGGTGTACATAGTCCATCCAGTGCAGTAAATATAGGTTTGACCTTTACAGTGGAGAAACGCTACAACTTCTCAGATTGCATTTTTTGCTAGTACCTTCATAGGATTGTAATATTGATAGCAAAATTATTGTCAGGGTTTGGGATAAGAGTCATGTTCTCAAACAAAACAGTCTGTGACAGCTTACAGAACCAAATGATAAATATAAAGTCTGTAATTAAAGAAAAGGAAAATTCCATTAAGCCGTAGCAGAAGTTGGTGCAAAAAGTGGCTTGTAAAGCTTTCAGTGGGGCTATAGAAAAGAAGTTCTTGAAAGTTCCTGGGATAAGCCCAGGAAAATAGACCATAACAATTTTGGGATAAACACGATGACAAAACTGGAAGGATTAAAGACACCGAGTGTTAAAAGAAGAGTGCATGAACCAGAAAGAAAAAGCTAAAAATCAAAATCAGAATTAGTACTCCACTGGTACAAGACTGTCCTTATAGGAGCAACATTAAGGTGTTAGGATTTGATCTAAGCAGAGTAAATATGTATGTCTGTTGTCATAAGAAAGAAGAGGAAGATAAACACAACAAAGAACAACACAGAATATTGGGCTGCACACAGTCAGACACAAACGCCTGCATCCAGGCTGTTCCTGCAGGCGAATCAGGGCACAGACTGGGTTCCTCTGGACAAGATAACCCCATGGTATACACTAGTGTACAGCAGTACTTTTGCCTGCCTGCTGTTTTTATCAGAAAAAATACAAGAAAGTATCAGCAAAATAAAAACAGTTCTAGAAATAATGTTCTTCTTCTGATTCTCTACTCTGCACAAGAGAAGAAAAAGTCATGCTGTCTTGGGAAGCAAATGTGTTTGGATCACTTTTCTTCTTTTTCTTTCTTTTAAAGATTTATCATCCAGTTTTCCAGTTTCCCTTTGCCTTTTATAATTGTGAAACTATGAGCATGGAAGGCACGTTCTGTTCTGTGTAAAGGTGCCTCGTGGGGAACCCAGGCACAGACACGACTCTTGCCCACACATCAAGCTCATGGCTTCTCCTTACCAGACCAATTAAAAAAACCCAGTTGTGGTTGCCTTTGTCCTTAAATTTGCATAACAAAGGCTGATAAATGCAAATAAATGACCCCCAATCCTCATTCACACAATCATCTGTTGACCCTTTTCTGTATTTTTAAAGGATCTTTCAAAGGAGTTCATGTTTAACATTCCCTGCCTTTCCAGCACACACTGCTATCTGGAGCCTTCACTTAACAAGACTCATTATTTCTCCATAAAAACGTCTTTCTAGATGAGCTTTCTGGTTTTCTTGTGTTTGTGATTTAAAGTGTAACGTCCCAAGCTCCCAGTGTAAATCATTAGAGCTTGATTGTCAAAACTGTTTTCTCCTCCAAGTAATCTTTGCCTGAACAAGTCAATGCGCAAGCAAAGAAGACAGGAGTTTTTACAGTCAGCTTACAAGTGTCCATGTAACGTGGACATCAAGTGCACATGTAAGATTTTTGTTTCAGGAAGTTCTGCAGGATCAGATGACGTCCTTGGAACAGGCAAAACACGGTGTACAAACCCCAAACATCTGTCATCAGATGTTTGTTCCAATGTGGGACTAACAGAATCTCACCCAAACTCTTCCACATGAAGAAAATCCACTCTGGCTCCTCTGGGCATCCTCAGGGGTCAGCTGGATGCAGACCCCTCATCCACGTTGGAACTGATGATGACAAATCTAAAACTGTCTGTATGTTATTCAAAAGGTAATATGGCCCTGCAAGAAAGTCAGCACTTTGGATTTGTGACCTTGACGGCCTCAAGTGCTGCATCTCTCTGTTCAGGCAGTCCAAGGGCAAAAATGTGTACGTTTGCTAGAGCTGTAAGAATATTTCCAGTTAATAGGCTTCATTAATGTCTAAAAGTTAAATTAGTCTTTACACTTTCTCTGCCTTTCCTCTGAATACTTAGCTCCATTTATGCACATACAGACAAGAGAGATTCTGAATTAGTAAATGTGGTATTGTGGCATGATCCCTTAAAAAACTGAGATGAAAGTCTGATTTTTTTTTTCAGTCCTAAACACACTGACATCAGGGGTAAATTTGGAGCTTGATGCAAGGGATTCAGCTGTGCAATTGGCATTAAAGCTAAGAGGAGTCACAAGAAAAACAAATTACATTCTCTTCCTTGGACAAGAGATTAAATACAGATTGCAACTTATTCAAAGAGTTCAAAGTCAGTTACTTTTTCCAGTGAAATCAATGAGAGGGACTTTCCATTTCAGTTCATCAGACTTGCTGCCCGTTGAGAAGAGTGGCTTTATCCAGGATCTTTATCTCCATTTGCTTTCCTGGACTGTTGGATTTTCTTCTTTCTTTCTTTGCCCAATTGATGACTGGCCTCGTAAATTCAACATACATTTTTTTTCCAAAGGCAATTCCATTGCTTTCAATAACTGGCTAGAATTTTGAAAAATCACTGGAATCTTCCTTGAAGATGTTGCAAATGCTGCAACAAAGATCAATATTAGCTGGATGAAACATCCAAAGCACACATCCCTTTCCCCAACAGATATGTTAAAGTGTGGCTGCAGATCTATGGAGACACTCCAACCAGGATCAGTATTCATCCAGTGACCTCATTCAAAATGGTGTGCATACTTTGACTTGGTCTTCATTTGGTACTGTTTGGTTAAGGCAGGTATCACTCAAATGGACTTGATCTTTCTCCATCAGTGGTAGCAGTATGCACAGCAACAGGCAGTCACTTCTAAAACTGCTACAGAACATGGAGTAGGTGTGCCTGTGGGAGATTACGCTGATGTCTACACTCCATTCATTCAAAGATGTCTACTCTGTCTGCTTACATTTACTGAACCCAGATTTTATTCCAGGGTATTGGGAGGTGGCATTGCCATCTCCAAGATCTGGGCTGGCTCCCAGCCTAATAACTGTCATTCATTCTTAAAACCACATGTCCACACAAACAGGACATCTCTTCCCTTCACTTTCCATACGAGGTTTGTAGCTGATCTGGGGCTGGTATAAAATTAGTGCACTCTCCCAGCTTATGTACAGCTACACCAGCCCAGGCAAGCTGAGGATCTAGCAGCCAAATCACCAGGGCCCAATTTCTAACATTATTTAATAACCATCATACCATTTAGCTGCTAAGCAGCCAAAGTGATTAATCACAGTGTTCTCAGCTTCCCATGCCCCGTAGTTATCTCGCTCCCTGCAGTTGTTGCTCCGCAGCCCGCCTGGTGTGCCCGCAGCAACTGGTGAGTGATGCACCAGTCCATGCAAGGGTTCCACCCAGCTGATTTCATCTCATGGTCGTTTGCACCCTGAGCTTGTCCTTGTAAAGATGGATGTACAAAACGCAGCAGGGACTCGTGTGCCGGTGGGGCAAGGGTGGGAGCAGGAGCCGGCGGTGCAGCTAAAACACAGCTGCAGTGGCACGGTGTAGCTTGCCATGCAGTCCCCAAGGGGAAGGGATGTGGGGAAAAGAGGGTTTGTCTGAATATCACTTGCCCTCCCTCCCTTGATACTATGATATGTAAGTACTAAATATATATAGTACATGCAGAGTTTGCTATCGGTTAGCTAAAGGAAACTAATATTTTAAGGACTGTTCTGAGAAGATAGTAGATTTGTTTTAGTCTTTAATTACAATTCTCTTTTTAAGGGGAAAAAATAGGTCTATACTTTCAATTAAAATCTTGGTTTAGACTAGGAGAAAGAGAAAGAAGGAGACACCCAGATCTTTTGGAGAAAGAGCAAAGAGCATGAAATATCCCAAGCGGGCAGGCGACAGGTTTATCACTGTGAGCAGGGCTCTGTACAGTGACACCTGTGTCAGCCACCCAAACGAAACTGCACAAAATGCCTTCTGATAGTCGGCGCTGTGATAAGAGGCATTTATCTCTCATTTAGCAAATACCCATGTGGGACACACACTGAGCACCGGTATTGGGTCTCCACTGGTACTGAAAAGAGGAGCTTATCTTGCTGGGCTGAGCTGTGAGCCATGTCCAGCCCCAGCCGAGCTCCCCGCGCTCAGCAGGCAGCCGTCCGCTAAAGGTGGGCTTAGCCCAAGCACTGCCAGCTCAGCCATACCTACCGACTGGCAACGGTGCAGTATTTTTTCAAGGCATCAAAGGCAGTGTATTTCAGACCAAACGAGACGTGTTCTTCCTGATGAAGCAGACACCATTGTGATGCAGCAAAGGTGGTGGGCATTTGTTTGCCCAGAGCTGTCACCCCCAGGCTCCCCTTCCCTCGTGGGAGGCAAGCGCCTTTTCATCGCAGGAACTCACCGCTTCTAGTGTACCCAAAACGCCAGGATGCACCACGTAGCCATGAAGGGACTTCATTTAGATCATATTGTCCATGGAAATCCAGTGCTTTCAAGCAACAATAGTGATTATACAGGTTGCAGGCTTCTAATAGCCATGGTTCTGGCACCATGTAGACATTCAGCATAGCCTCGTGGCCTGAAGACTGTTTTGGGGCACTAGAGACATGAGTTCAGCTCAGTGGAGGTAAACTGCTCAGCCTGTTCTGCGACTCATCCCCCACCTATGCAAACAGAGCCGCTATCTCACAGGGACGTCCACAGAACGAAACAACCCAGACATTATTACAGTGCTGTCACCTACACTGTCACTGAAGGCCAGGAAAGCCCCCAGAGCTCCCACTCTCACTATTCAGCCAGCAACTGGTCCAGGACTGACCACCACCTCCAAAGAGGTTTCAGAACATTTAGGCCTAGTTGTATTCTGACAGAGCATTTACACATGCTTATACAGTCAAGGTTACAGGACAGGCTCTGAGATCACTAGGGTGAGTTGTAATGCCATAAAAAATTCCAGTGAATTTCATTGCTTTTCACATTTCACAAATAAAAGTAATATATTGACATTTCTTTTCCTGACGTATCAATTTAATTGATTAACTGAATTCCTATTGTTTGGCTCCACTCAGGGTATAGTTCTACATGTACCAAAAGGATAAAGAGGACAGAAGTGGAAGACTGTCTACAATACAAAGATGAAAAGAATAAACATTGTGATCTGTGCAAACCATCTGAGAACCCTATTTTTGCTCTTGATTCTATTACTGTCTTGTATGTTTAAGAACCCAGCTGAAATAATAAATATCTCACCTTCTACCACTGGAAGAATCACTGCATTTCATAAGACATAAAACAGGTGTTCATATATAGAGTTCATATAGCTTATTTTCAAACAGGTTCGTATGTACTTACACAGATTATTAACCCTGTAATCATATGGAATCACATTCACATATGTGCCTGTATGTACACATTTTTTTCACTATATATATTATTAGCAAATAGAAATGTTTAAGTTACAAAAGGACAACAGCTGGATCACAGAAGGATCCCAGTGGCCACTACCTCAGGGGATTTTTAGAGCACCACTATAGCAAAATCACTTGAAGTGCTTTATGTAACATAAGCATTGTATCTCAACAGCGCAACCAAGAGCATGAAGAGCCATCAGAAGCAGGGACGGCAAGGGAAACAAGCATCCCACCACACCAGCATGCGGCAAAAATATAACTATTCCAGTAATAAAAGCTTGTCCCAACATAACCTTCCTCTGTGACAGTATGTAGTATTCGCTGTGTGTTCGCTTTAGTATTTACTGTGACAGTAAAGGTGTTGCATCCAAGTATGTGGCAAAGGGACAGAAGTGCTGAATGCTGGGTTTCCATCAAAGAGCTCAGGATGGGGAAAAGAGAGGAGACGCCATGCCAGCCTAGGTGCCCTGCCTGCAGTGAAGCGGGGCAGTCCCGGGAGAACTGGGGCCCGGGTGTATTCCCAGGCAGCCACGGGGAACATCTCTGCTCCCATCACCCCCCAGGGCACCCCTCGCTACTCACTGGGCCACTTGGCTCTGGTGGATGAGCCGCAGGCAGCAGCCACCCCTCTCTGTCCCTCTCCCTCGACCGTCCATGGGACTTGTGTTTTGCAGTACCTTCCCCAAGATGCTGGCTGGAGCCCAAGTTAGGTTTGGAAAGATTCCTCTCACGATGTGTTGTCCGAAATCCTGCCCTCTATCCCGGCAGCGATCTCACGAGCTGCCTCCTCTCTCGTGTGTGATGTGCCAGGAGAGCATGGGTCCCGTGGCCACATGCTGCCGCATGCCTCCCTGAGCTGCCCCATACAGAGAAACGAGACCGTGACACACTCAGAGAGCCAGACCTCACCTCAAGCCTACCTCTGCCCTAAACTCTGGGGACTTGTACAGCTTCATACCTTCTCTATCTTCTTTCTTGAAGCTTGTGATAGCCCTGGCAAAGAAAAATAACAATCATGAGAGAGCCCTCTGCTGGTAAATTAATTTCTGGCGGGAGAAGAAATGAAAAAAATGGGCTTGTGTTGGGTTTCTTCTCTACCCTGTCAGCAGATCTGCAAGGTCATACAAAACAGTGTCCTTTCATAACTGCATTAAGGGAACAAGGACATCTGAAAATCTATGTGCTGGGAAGACGGTGGTGAACGAGGTTCCCAGGTTAGGAAAATCAAGTTAGGACAGTTTGCTTCTGATTTCCTGGGGCAGATTTAACTATTGAGTTAAAACTCACTGACATTAGAGGTGATATTACAATGTAAGTCAAAGGAAGATGCTGCGGAATTTCAGGCTGGAAAGCAGAGAAGGAGAGGACATGCTCCCCATCCCTTGTCCACACACTCATTATCTGGGTGCACTGCGTGTGTGATGAATATCAAGGTCTCAGACAAGGCAGATATCTGGCCTGCCTTTTGTGCCACACGGGCTATCATCAAAGTGTTGGGTATGAATGCTGCTCTCCCCGATCTGCATTTCAGTCCCGCTACAGCAGATGTACTGATGCACCAATTCTGTTGGGACAATACCATCATCTTTGAAAAGGCATCTAGGGTTGAAATCAATCCAGAGGAGAGCAGACAAGCAGTTAGGTGTAGATTGGCAGTGGTGTACGGCTGGGAGGCCATCAGTGCAGTGTCCCCCTGTGGGCAACAGGGTCATACCCCAGGGCAGGAAGGCAATCCTTCCATCCCTACACAGTTTTTTCATAACCCTCCCTGGGATTTTGCCATCAGTTCTGACCATTTGGTTACCCATGACATATGGCACCAAAAGGGAAAAGCATGAAAAAGCACACGTGAGGGATACTATGCTTCACGTATTTCTATTACCTTTCTCCATCAGGACTATTCAAATTAAGAAATGCCCCCAGCAGCATTTCCGCCACCGCTGCTGATGGCTGCAAGTGCCATGCCATGGTGCCTGTCCTCTTGTTTTGGGTCACTGGCCACAGAAAAGGAAAAGCAGTACGTCTGAAGAGGGCTGCCCCTGAGGAGAAAGGGATTCCTCAAAACCATGATTCTGTGAGTCCCTTCAATATTTATAAGTTGCATTAACCACAAGCACCATGTGTTAATGTATTGATCTAAAGGCTGTTTGATAACGCACAGAGAAATACTACATTGATGATATATGGCAAGGAGAAATAAATCTGTGAGACAGTGACAACTTGTTGCAGTTTGAAACTGTGACAAAATGTGATTATCAGAGTAAAAATATGCTGCTAATCATTCGCTACCAGGTCAAGTGTACCTCAGCTTCGCGGCTCCCCTGCAAATCCCAACAATAAAAAGCAGAGGGAACGAACTGCGTGAAGGCTTTTTTCTCACTAAGATCAATTTTTTATGTTCATCTATTGAATTTTAAAACATCCAATTTGGAGAGGGAGCCTTAATAAACTGACGTATTCTCTGCAACACTGGTTTCATATTTTTCATCTCTTTCCTAATATAATCAATAGCAAAGGAAAGATTGGGCTGTAAGTAAAATTGCTCATGTGGTCAGTCAATGGCAAGCACTGAGAGGATGTTTTAAGCATTCTTAATAACAATTAACATCTCAGAGAGGGTGTTGCAGTAGGGCCAGGGTTAGGGCACTGTCAGCAGGAACTACTTCCATCAGACCACACACCTGTGCCATGCCACAGACTTCTTGGATTTTGGGAAAATCTTAGTGCACTGGGTACGAATTCAGCAGCAGTTAATTCCTTTTTGCAGGGAGAGTGCAGGATGCCCAGTCTTTACTCCAGAGAGAAGCTAAGCCCTGTCGTACAGACACCAGGACAAAAGGGGCAAAAGTATCAGTGGCTCCCAAACCATCCATGTTACGGACATCTATTGCCAACAGAACCCAGGCTGGGCACCTTTCCTGATCATCCTCTACTGAGCACACCTTTGCCTTCAGTGGATTCGTTAAGGGATCACCAAACCGTCAGCCAACCCTGACCGCCAAGAATCCTGGCCACGGGTCAGCACACAGGTTTCTTTGACCCATCAAGAGGGCACGAGGCTATTTCACATCTCCCAGGAGTGACCGCCATGCCTGGCAGGATCTTCCCTGCAGGGAAAATATCAAAGCCTCTTTTTACATGTCTGCACTGGAAGCCCAGAAGTTCATTTAAGTGCCATTTGCAAGTAGTGGACTTCCTTTTGTTTTAAGTAATCCTGTTCAAAGAACTGCAGTACAGACCTCAAAATGGATTTTATTATTATTATTATTTTATTTATTAAAATGTCACATTTGCACTTAAAACAGAGGATGCTCTCCAGCTGCCAGTTATCTTATGCCAATCCATTATTCATAATCCTGGTATTTTTAAGATGTTAAGCTATTGTCCAATAGCTGGTTGTGACATTTCAGAGGAGGTGGGGGGAGTGGAAATGAATGCTTTTGAAGTGGGTAAAACTCGTTGCACAGGAATTGCAATTGCAAGCACCCCTCACTGCTCCACTGTTGACTTACTCCTCTTCTGCAAAGTGGTTTCTTGGACCCAGTAACGCACCCCAGCAATCTCCTTTGCACCCATTTGTCTGCCAGCAGACATGAAGGGGACACAACTTTCAAAAGCATCAGTTGGTCGCTGCTGTGGAAGGTGGGAAGAGGTACCAAATGACACCAGACTGGAATCAGGTACTTCTGCAACCTTTTAACAGTGCCCTGCGGCATCCAGTTATGAGCAAGTTGGGATTTTCATCATCTAAGTGACAGGCAGATCTCAGTAATATGCGAGGAATCAGCTGAGGTGTGGTTTAACTAAGTCCCAATGTCACAGTTTAAAGCTGGGCTGGCTATCAAACAGACAACAGCTACTCTTTGTTAACCCCTTCCCTCCTCAAAGGGTGGGAAAGAGAAAAGGGAAAGAGATTTACGGGTTGGAAAAGTTAAAACAGCTTTAATCTAACTACAATAACAAGGTATTACAGGAAGAACAATAATGAAATATATATACAAAACCAATATCAAGCTCCCCCCTCCCCAATGACAAATACATCACACGGACACTGCGGGGCACACTCCAGGAAAGTCCCAGACTGTACTCGGCAGCAGCTGGACTCAGGAATGCACAGATCAGGATCAAAGGCAGAAGAATTGGGCAGAGTCCTCCTGCAATGCTTGAGCAAGGAGCTGGGCAGAGCTGGAGAGCACTATACTGCCACATCACCAGGACCTCCCACCAACAGCCCCATGCTGGGCTGAAATATGTTCCTGGGCCGTGGGTGTGGGTGGAAGCACCAGATTAGGCTGCTTAGGGCCTTAGAGCCCATCAGTGCCCTCAGGCCCCTGCCCATAAAGGGAGAGGGAGTGACCCTTGCGATCCATCAGCTTCATACTGAGCATGGTGTGTATGGGATGGAGTACTGCGTTGGGTCAAACCAGGACACCCAAGCACAGAGAAACTTGTCAGGTTTCACACAAACTCACCTGAGAGCACTGCAGTCCTGTTCACATGGAGGGGCACTGCACCAATATACCTCTCCATCTCACAGCATACAGAACTCAGTCTTTGCCCAAACGAATTTCATCCGAGCTTGATTTGTCCCCTCACGCCTTCACTATATGTTCTTAGGTTTATTTTCTGTATAGCTTGACTTAGCCATCTTGTTCCAAACCATGCACTGCTCTGGATGACCAAGAATTATCACTAAAATAACTGTGCAAGAACAAAGGAGGAGATATTGAAAAGCACAGATGAGCACGAGTCTCATTCGTGTCTTTGAAAACTTCCCTCATTAGTATTACAAGCGTACCTTGAGAAGGATGCCTTATACTGGCAGCCCCTATGGTGAAAAGAAAGACAATGTTCAAATAACAGAGATTTATTTGCCAAAAGCCAGTGCAGAAGCATCACTGGGTTGTATCCCAGGTGTTAAGAGCATTCCCCACCAGGCAGTTTCTGCTCACACACCTTCTCTGTGTGTCAGACCGTTACTCAGCACCTTCTTCAGAGAGACAAATTAAAACCTTTTAGAGAGTCTAGTGAGACATCCAGAATCAGTGTTGTAACACAGCACCCTCTTTGTGGTTCCTCCAAAACGACCCAGCAAATGCAATATTCCTTTTGCTTTCTCATTCCATTTTCTACTTGTTCCATGAAAATAAAATCTCGTCCCTACACAAGATTTGCTCTATAATCCTCTCTCCCGTCTCTGTTTAAAACACACCAGGTTCCAGCTATAAACTGTTTCAAATATCCTGAGAACTTCTGCAAAGCACAATGCAAATTTGAAAAGTTCAAGCCTGGTGCTAATGCAATAAAACAATGCGAATATGATTCCAGATATACAGTTGGTGTAATGCCTTTAGGAACCACTCCATCAGTTTGATTTAGAAAACGATTGTATTATGTTAAAACAACTAAATTGGATAAGAGGGAGAGGGATTTGTTGACGTAAATCTTGTCTCTGGGTTCCAAACCCCTCCAAGTAAATGCAAATAAGAAAATATATATTGCAAGAACTGCCAATCAATTTCCCCTGAGGAGACCTTTTTTCAGGGAAGTAAAAGTCCATATTGGAAATCAATCCAGTTGTTTGTAAAGTAAGAAACTTCTATTGGAAGTCAGCAGGAAGGAACATTGGAAGCAAACCATTAAATAGCAGACAGCAAAGGAAAAATACCCTAACGGTACATCCCAAAGTTTTTGTTTTCAAATAATCGTTCTGATTCTGACCTCATCTTCAATAAACAGGGAATAGCTTGGCATGTGTCAGCCAAACATCACCAGCTCAAAGCAAATAACACCATAGAAGAGCAATCAGGAACAGGCCAATAGCTTTAGTAAGGGTCGCTGTAAATAACCAGCATGGGGAAGAAACAAGGCAAGAATGACTTTAGTCAGCAGAAATTCTTCAAATATTTTGTATGGATCTGACACAGTGTGCTGGTGGCAATCTTCAACCTACCAACTGACAATGATAGTTATTCACTTTAGTGTTTCTCCTGCCAGAAGAGTCCTGGCAAACAATATCAGCCTTGTAGAAACAGGGAGCCTGGGCAGGCGTCAGTGTAGGAGATGAAGGATTTGCTTCCCTTCTGCTTTCCCCTGTCCCTACAAATCCCCTCCCAAAACCGGAAGGAAGAGAGGCAGGGAGCAGAGCCTGCTGGTGGCACCTTCCCCCAGACAGTTGTGATATTACCAATTGATTCTTCTTCCAGCCCTGCCTTTTTTGTCCCCAACCTCCTGCTCAAATACGCAATTGAATATTGCTTAGCTGAATTAAATAGAAGACCCGGAAAATAAGTGCAGCTTCATGCTGTAGAAATGATGGGGAAAATTATTGATATGTACGTCTGTGTAACGCTAAACAGCTGTCAAGAAGGAAAAAGAAACTAATTTGAAGTGACGCTGTTATGCATCCCCATACAAAATTCTTTCCCTGTAACTTTTCACTGCTCCTTCATCTCTTATGCCAGCTGGGAAACATTTGCTAGGTGGTGAATTAATTAATTAAGATTATTCAAAGCTCTGATTGCTGAACAATGGCCAAAGGCTGGCTGGTTACCGTCCCTCTGCCCACAGGCTGCTGTGGGTACACCGGTCACTCACAGCCCTTCGTCCAGGCGGACGGGGGTGGCAGTGATGGTGACAGCTGCCTGTGCTCAGCATAGGTGCTGCTGCCGGTAAGGGGGACCTCAAGCCATGCACTGGTCGCTGGGTTTGGGAAGAGGGATTCATTGTAAGGGTTGCTGCCTGGAGGTGCCTGGATCCTAGTCTCAACCAGCCCTTAAATTGAGCCAAGCCATCATGCAAGCAAACATGAGTAAGGTAGTTGTAAATCCCAACAGGCGGCTCATGTGCAAAGCTTATTAATGGACAGAGGCTGATAGAAATGGAAAAAAACATGCTTTATCTCCTCCTGCACAGAGTGAAATCACAAGGGCATCTTGCCCTTGCTGCGAAGCCACAGGTCCTTGGTGACCTTGGGGAATGGGAACCTGTCCCTGGGCCAGTAGCAGGAGCGAGCCGGCTCTGGCGCCTCTGCCTGCCCAGGCACCACCGCTCCTTGGCCCGTTCCAGCCCTCTCCCCCCGGCAAGTGACTGCTTTCACTTCTCCAGAAATGCTGTCATCTTCCTGTCAGACTGGGCATACTCATTTATTGTCCCAGTGGTACGTATCAGCACCTACCCTACCACTTGACTAAATCTTGAGCCCATTACTGATCTGTTAAGGAGTGAAATGCTCTTTCCTGCCCAGCACAGTAATGGACTGCCTGAGAGCCTTGCGGTACGCTGAATCAGGCATGGTCTGTGACCATGTAGACTAGTGCCCACATATTGTTCAGGCATGTAAGTTACATCAGTGATGCCAACCAGCACCACTTCTTTCACCAAGGTGAAATAAAAGTGTATATGGCAATCCACTTGGAAAAGTATCACGGTTTAAAGCTGGGCAGGCTATTAAACGGATGACAGATGCTCTTTGTTAAGGCCCTCCCTCCCCAAAAAGGGGAAGGAAAGAGAAAAGGGAAAGAGATGGGTTGGAAAAGTTAAAAGAGCTTTAATCTAATTACTAATCTAACTAACTGCTGCTGAGTCCAGTCCAGGACTTCCTTGGGGCGTGCCCCACAGTGGCCAGGTGACATATTCATCACCAGGGTGGGGGGGAGATCGATATTGGGTTTGTATTTATGTGTATATTGGTATATATTTCATTATTATTTTTCCTATTAACATTATACATTATTATTGTAGTTAGATTAAAACTGTTACAACTTTTTCAGCCCGAAAGTCTCTTTCCCTTTTCTCTTTCCCCTGCCTTTGGGGAGGGAGGGGGTTAACAAAGAGCTTCTGTCGTCCATTTAATAGCCAGCCCAGCTTTAAACCATGACATTATGGTAAAATAATAACAGGAAAAATAATGATAAAATATATGCAAATAAATACAAAACCAATATCGAGCTCCACCCCCCCATTGACGAATACGTCACCCAGACACTATGGGGCACGCCCTGGAAAAGTCCTGGACTGCACTCGGCAGCAGGCAGGACCTGGATTCAGCAATGCACGGATTGGGATTGAAGGCAGACGAAATGGACAGAGTCCTCCTTGGACGCCGGCCATAGAAGAAGAGGGTGAGACCCTTGTGATCCCTCAGCTTTATACCGAGTATGACGCATACGGGATGGAACACTCCCTTTGGTCAGGTTTGGGTCACCTGTCCGACCCGCTCCTCCCCACTGCAGGGTCGCAGGTGTGACCACTTCTCTGCTCTTTCAGTCCCAGCACATAAGAAAGTGAGCAGAAGCAAGCATCAACTTTGGTCTCCATAGGGATAACTATGAGCAAGGGCCTTACTGCATACCATTGCTACTGATGTTCCACCACGCAGTTAATTTCAGAGAGTGCAGCTTCTCAGAAGAGACTGAAATAAAAAGTAACGTTACTAAAAGAAAATTGCTTCTGTCCTAGCCCAAACCAGAGCAAAGAGGCTGATCCCATCCTGGTTTTTAAGGAAGGGTAATTATTCTGAGAAAGCAGAGAACAGCAACAGCTCCTCACCATCTCACACCCTTGCCATGGGCAAAATAAAGAACAGCAAGAGAGAGGGTCTTTTTGTTCTCTTTTACTAACATACATCTCAGTCTTTGACAAGGAGGCATGTCCTAATACCAAGGATCTGATCCCATGAGGACAGTGTTGAAGCTAAGGGCCCGCTTTCCTGGCTAAGGAACCACTGGAGGAATGGGTTTATGCATGGAAGAGAAAGCAAGCTTCTTGCCTTTCCTTGGGCTTTGCTGTTTAAAACCAGGAGATCCCAAACTGCTGTATGACTACAGCATCTCAGCCCAGGAGAGGACTCAGGTTTCCCCACAGACGGGGCTGCAGAAAGTGAAGCAACCACAGATCAAAAAAATCTCACCTGCTGTTAGGCCAATATTTTATCAAACAAGAACTCTTCTCTTCTCCTTGAGAGCCAGTTGTCACTGATGCTCATAGATATTCTTGCTTTGTCAGCTTATATTTTTGTCATCCTTCCCAGGGGACTGAAAGAATCTTATTAGCATAAGATAATTTAGTCTTCTATTACCCTGTTTAAATTGTGGCTGTGACATAGCATGAGGGGCACAGGTACAAACTGTAAATGCAAAGGAACAGTTAATCTCACTGGAGTTCTCACTTGGTGTCTTGCAGAAATCCCTGTGGAGAGGCATCATCTACTGCTACCTCACTGCAAAGGCCTCTCACTCAAGCCATGGCAATTCATTTTTCACCACGGGAGAGGGAGTTGGTTGAGACAGCATCATCACAACTCCATTTTCACCCCAAGATGAGCTTAGCCTCTACCAGCGTTTGTCCTCAAACCTTACCCCACTCCCGCCCAGTACCACCCTGATGCAACAGCCTGCTTCCGCTCCTGCAATGTCCACGATCAAAAATATCACAGTCATGCTTCTGAGATGTAAAAATGTTTCTCCTTCCCTTTCAAAATCCCTAGGTCAGCTTTACATTGCCCTGACACTTCCGTAAGAAAGGAAAAACCATGTTCATCAAAAAACCTCAGGTGCTGGAAAGAGGAGTTCTCATCCTAAAATATCCCACTGCTGCCTCTGCTGCTAATAAGAGTCACTGTGGCACTGCGCATGGCACGTGGACAGCTTTCAGCCCTGATGGTGATTTCTTTACCAAAGGTCACCTGTAGGCAAATCAGAAACAGGAATAAGACATCTTGACTCCAAATCTTACACTTCAGACACATGGCCATCGACTACCTCTTTTGCCTCTGCCAATTTTATACCGTCCTGCTTGCAATGATACTTATGCTCTACAGCACCTCTCTCCTCCAAACGAAAATCAATAGAAGTCACCGCTGGTTTAAAAAACAAACAAACAAACTTTTCAGTAACTCTAACAATTGCTCAGAAGGGATGAAAGCACTCCAGATTCCTGCACTGCATCGGGTGTCTAGAGCAGTAACCGCTGTATCCAGACTGCTCTACTTCCCTTTGCCATTTCCACCATGAAAATCCAAACTTTCATATCGCACTTTACTCGAGAGCATATCAAGATCTACCATTCCATACCAACCTGGGGAAAATACGGAGGGGGAATATAATAGCTATGACAACTAGCTCTATGTATGTATGTATCAGCCAGACCTACACTACTGGATAAATACACCATACAAAAATCCCTGGGAGAAGAGCGGTTACGGTAACAGTGGCTTATCTGCATGATATATGATTAACTGAAAAGGACCCAAACAGTGATATCTCTTTGGCAACCTGTTATATTTCCTCCTTGAAGGGTAGAGTATTGAAAAAAGAAAGGAAAACGCCTGTTTTTAGATACAGTGAGTTCTTGCCAATGCCCCATTCCCTCATCCTGGGCAGCTGGCACCCATGAAAAGTTTGAGGAAGGAGACCGTCATGCTGCCAGGAGCACTGGCAGCCTGCATCCCTGCAGCATCACACACAGCACCACGGCCACCGCATCAGGACCTCTTGGGGGGCTTCAGAGGCAAGAGGCAAGAGGCAAAAGCCAAGTCCCCTCAAAATTCATAACAAAACTTCTGCTGAATTCAACCAGGTCGGGGTGTCATCCAGTGACTTTTGTAGCACACACTTCCATTTCCGACTTCATTTACTGCAACAGCTAATTAAATAAATTTCAACTAACATTCACACCAGCGGAACATCACATTGTCCTGCCTGGCACCTTGGGTGAACCTGGGCACAGCGATTCACCCCAGCAACGAGGAAGAGTCTACTGGGAGCCTGGGGTGGAGGAGCCCACACTGAAGGAGCACCCACATGTCTGTGTGAGACAGGACCAGGAGTACACAATGGCAGAAAGATAATTCAGTTCTCCTTTGAAAAAAAAAAATACCACTGTGGAAAACACTCAAGTACATATAACTCACACCTGGGTTTTTGCTAGAAGTTTGGCCCTACGGTATGTGTAATGATGTAATTAGAAAAAATCTTATTTGGGGAAATTAATTGTGCAACCTCAAAAAAATCCCCTTCACATTAAAAGATGCATTTCTCTTATAAAACTGAAAAAACTCTGCCTGGATATTAACTATTTTGTAGGCATGTCAGACATAATATTATTTGCATCAAGATAGGGATGGTAGAACTTCTTGGGGGATCTTCACATGGATATTTCAAGGGGCTTTTTTTTCTCTTTTTTCCCAGTTTTCTATGTGCAAAACCTAATGGCTTATTTTCTTCTTTTCGCAGAGAGAAAAAGTGATCCTAATTCAAAGCAGCACTGAAATACAAGGCTCTGCCAGATGTTACATAAATGATGATGTAATGCTGAAGTATTTCATTACACATGCAGCTCTGTTCTTCAGCTCTGCAGTGATTTATTACATTTTGTCAATCCCATTTTATGTACCCACATAATTTTTAGATCATTTTTCTTCATGACATTGTTACATTCTCACAGAAGCACATAGAGATAACATCATAACAGTGCAGGCAATGAAGTTAGCATTTTACAAATAACGTTACTAATAAATAAGTATACCAGTGAGGGGGAAATAGTCTGTCTGAGAAAGTGAAAAGCAAATTTACCTTTGAGTAATCTGATGGGGGAAAGAGGCCATAGGTCCAACAAGAAAACTGAGTTTGTATCCTCTTGGAGCATCTGCTGCCTTCATGCAGAACGGTGAGAAAATGCTGTTCTTGCCTCTTTGCAGTTTAATCTCACATTCTCTTTGTTTTCCCAATGTGTTCTGTGTGATGACAGCTAGATCTCATACACCAGCTACCTGGTCAAACAGATTCATCAGCAAGTGTAAGAAGATCAATGCTTAAAATCTGTTTTGACCCTGAAATTATCAAGCCATCAGATATATTAGGTTTTTTTACCTGATCTTCCATCAAGGTTTCTTAGAAACAGCACACCCAGCAAGATCACTTCTTGTGGGGAGAAAAATAAATCCAGAAACTATGAGGTGAAAAGATATGAAGGTCTTGTCAAAATAATGCAGCAGAATGCTTAAATGATGCATTCCTACAGCAATATGGTTAAAGACAATCACCCTTTTAATGAGCAGGATGCCAAAAATCCTGTTAGACGACTGAAACAGAGAAGTCCTGTTTTCTAGCAGACAGCCATTAACCTGCATCCTGCAAAATGTTGCAGTGAGGAGCTGCAGTTGATAGTAATTTAAAATTTCCTTCTTCCAAGGAGCACAGAATCAAATTCTGCTTTTGTTATGTCACTAGAAAATCAAAGAAATCTGCTGTTTTAAATGGCATCTTCCCCCTCGGGAATGTAAAAGACATAGCCCTGTTTAATGCGGAGTCTCTGCAGTTCAGTGTTTGTTACTCAGTAGTTATGGTACAGGCCAGCAGAAGACTCAAGTATTCTCATTAATTTCAATAGTTGAGCACAGGCTTAGAGATTTGGCTAAACCAAACCTTCCTTCTCCTGTTCTTTGTGATATGCTCAGGCCCTATTCCAAAGCCCATTAAAATTTGTCTGAGGCCACCCACTGACTGCACTGCATCTGGGATTTTATTGTAGAGCACTCAGCCTACCGTAAAATGTCAGTGTTTCACAGAGATGTGCTCCTCCACTTACAAAGAGCTGAGTGCTTCCCCATTCTGGATGTCAAAAACAAACAAACTTTGTTCTGCTCCAGGACATCTCTGAGATGCTGTCTGGCCCCCAGACTACTCTTGCTGTCTCAAGCAAGTGAAGACCTAAGTTAGGTTTATTTATGTATATGAAACCCTGCTTGGGTTTCAGACCATTCATAATTAATCCTCAAGTTGCATTGGTAGGTTGTGACTTGTCACCCACTATTGTTTGTGTTCTGCAGCTGGTGAGAGTCCCCTTTCCACCAAAGGTAAGCAGAGAGTAGAAGTGTATAAAACTCAACACACCACAATTTTTTCCGTCTCTAGTTAACACAAGATCTTGCCAAGCAGAATCTTTTTTTTTAAATTACATAATTTTGCCTTTATTATTTACTTATGTAGACCCAACCAGCCATGGCACCACAGTAAGTCACCTCTACTGCCATTGCACAGTTCAGAAGAGGGGTGTGTGGGCAAGGGGAGGCACAGAGAAGGGAAAGAACTTGCCCAACGCTGCACAGACAAATAGCGAGTAGGAAACAGAGCCAGATTTCCCGAGCCCTTGTGTTCTTACTGGACCTCACTATTACAGTCAAGTGCCAACTGAAAGCAGAGCTTCATCTCTTTTGGGTAACTTCAAGAAAAACATTCATGGGTATTTTTGGAGGTTCATCCTGTTGACCAGCTCATTCAGGGCTCGTGTCTCTGGGGTCCCTCAGCAGCAGGTGAGATGTTGACCAGCCAGTGGGATGGCATGTTTCTGGCAAGGCAGCGCACCCCACCTGGCTCCAGGCATCGCTCACGGAGCCCTTCAGGCTCTGACGACATTTCCGTGGTTTGACTCAGAAGCTGACAGTGCTCTTTTTTTGGAGGGGAAGGAGGAAGGGCTGGGTGTTCAACTGTCTCACAAAGACCGAAATAACTGCCAGCACCCCAGCAACGCAACGCAGTCATCCTCTCAGCCTTGTTCTGTGTAAGGACACCTGGAAATGGAGAAAGAACTTTCTATATACTCTCATGGCACACATGAGGATATAAAGCCTCGGTGGGTGCAGGCTGCTTTTATCTTCTAATCAGAGTTTAAAAAAAAAGTTTATCATCTAACTAGCCATGATATTTAAACTGGGGTAAATAGGAGTTTGATTTCTTTTCAGATAAAAGAGATGTTACAAATGAGAATTTTATCTTGCATGGAGACGTGACAAAGTATGAGACAGAATCCTTCTTGATTACAATCTTCCATCATTTTGATTTTATAATTACTGAATGGAATCAATCAGCTTTCAATTGTTACCTTGGTGAAAGATGAAAACATCATTACTAGTCATACATATTTCACACTTTAGCAAACTTTAATAAACTGAATGCATGAGAAATGGTCATATTATCTTTCATGGCACTGGGATGCAAATGACTTTTCTATTGATTTTAATTCACATTTGTTGGTCAAAATAACTCAGATTCAGGCAAGACATGGAATCCCATAATCAACACTAACAAATGAAGAGTGCTGAGTACGGAAATGGCTGAAATGGAATCATTAATCAGAAATATCATAAAATAATTTTCAATGAGCTAGGGAGGACTTATCTTTCTAATGATCATCCTTTATGGTCTACTGATCCATTTATAAGGGTTACTTGGTGATGATCTCTCCATGAGAGCACTAGGGAGGAGGTACAGGAGAGCACCACAAAGAAGGTGACGCAAGATGAGTAGGGGAAGCTGTCTCGGATGCAGGTGCCCATCAGCCATGACAGACATTTTCACCACCCCGGTATTTCGGTGGGAAGACAGGATGCCCCCTCAGGAATCTGGCATCAGCTTGCTGTGCTGAAGAATTTTCCTCATAGCATTCATCGCTCAGGCCAGCCAGGACAAGCCCTTTGGTCCTGCCATCAGTGTCCCTGCCAAACCGCAGCTGGTGCCGGCACTAGGTTTTACAGCTGTGGTAGTCAATCCCATGACACCATGTGTATGCCAGGTCTCATTCCTGCTGTGCTAGCCTGGTCCATGCAAGGCAGCAATGCCTCCTCCATGAATAAAGTGATGAGGAGCAAGTTTGGGAGGTTTTTGGTGGGTTCTGAATACCTTTCAAATACAAATTATAGGACAGTGCTTCTCTTACCACGTATACTGTGAGTAAATCAATACTCCAAGTTATCCAACTAACCTAAATAATCCCAGCTATTAAGACAAGCAGAGATCAATACTACTCAATAGTCCTGAAAGTTTTAGACATCTAGTGCAACCAGTACTTTTTTGCTGAATCATATTTTGTTGTTTGAACTCATACTGGTGCTTTCTGTTCTACTTCTAAGCACAACTTAATAGCAAGATGATGTAATTAGATCTTGAATTACTCAGACTTCATTCCTATTATCAATACATTACAGAACATTTACTAATATACTCTGAAATGTTATAAATAATTAAAACTTAAATACATTTGTTGAATTAATATTGTACATTTTTTTCCTTCTCCTATGGTCCAATACTGGGATGCTATTATCATACAGGCCTGCAAGCTTTTAAAAATCAACTCATCTCTAAGCCCCTGAGGAGTGCCATTAACACCAATAGAGCCAGGCACATCTTTAAAGTTGAGCACATGCAGAAGTGTTTGCAAGACCAAGATTTAGCTTTCCTGCCTACTGCTGATCTCCCTGAGCTCCTGTGTCAGTCAGTCAGTGGAGTGAGCAGGTTTATCATCCCACAGGGCAACCCAATAATACTGTCTCAAGTCTTTATTGTTTTAATGCATGCACTCACAGACATACGCAATTCACTGATTTACAGCAGAATTTCACTGGTCACAGAGCACATTAGCAAAGTTGAATCACCATCTGATCTCTACAATTACCACCAGAAATCTTAATTGTTCATCTCCTCATCATCACCAAACCTAAACATGTGTGGGTAGGAGTACTATTTGTCATTGGTTTAATGTGTGTAATGCAAAACAGTACATTGATTAGTGCCCTTAAATAGGTTGTGTTTGTTCTAGTGGTGCTGTGTTTTTTGTTTCAGAAGCCTCCCGCACGGAAGTACAGATGTAGCAGTGTATCTCTTTAGTAAATACTACAATTTGAGACCCAGCTTTAACAGGCATAGAGAATGTATACCTACCGTGGTAACCCTTAGAAACCATGCCCCATCCTGTTACATGGTGTATGCACACACATAACTGTTCAACAGTTCCTGCCCTAAAAACTGCTAGATGATTTGCAATGCATCATACAATAGCAGATAAAGTGGATTATATATACCCTTCACTGCAAATCATTCAAGTGAGATATAGGTACTTAGAAAACAAAATGTGGCGTGTTCCTTGGTATATTCCTGCTGGAAACACAGGACAAATTCACTGTATTCCCTCTGTTGTAGAGATTATCAGATACCTGGTGAATCTGGCTCCTCCAAGAATCGCACTGTCAGCACAGGCAAGCCAGGTTTGAGGCTCACTTCTACACTCTACAGTACTGAATGAAATCCAAAGATATCAGCAGGGATGGAGAGGACCTCTTTAGAGTTTGGCATGGATGAGTAGGTGTTTACGGACAACATGAACTGGAAATGTAAGAAAGAGCTGAACAAAGCTGCATCGGCAGAGAGTTTGACTTTCAACTGTTTTAAAAATGCATCGGGGTGAGTGCATGTCACTGGGGCATGTTACAGGCTTAGGTACATTTCAAGGCTGTTCAGGTAAAGTTTGCCTGGTACTCCCCCTCTCTATCAGACATATCTTCTAGGTTAAATAAGGCATTCTTGTAAGCAGAACAAACATTGCAAAAGCCAATACTTATTTTAAGATCTAAGTCTGCTAAAAGTAAAATATGAATATATATGCCAGGAAAATTAAACTGAGCTTGGAGCCATAATGAAGGGAGCCACGGAAGCAGCCAGTGCTCTGGACCAGCACACCAAAATGAAATGGACTGTAAAGATTAATATTCTCCAACCCCAAGATGATAAAACATGCTTCCCTTGACCGCTGCACCTCTTCAGAATGGGAGATACGATAACCCTCAAATGCTTTAGCCAAAGCATATACTACACTGGTTTTTTATGCTTCTTTGTGCTTAAGAATCACTGTTCCAAGCAAAGCTTGTGCACTTGCCTTCAGCTTGAGGCCCCAGGCAAACCCTCCCAAACAACTTGTTCACATCCATAAAATCAAGAAATTCCACCCTCTGAACTTCCTTGGCAACTGGTGAGCAGCCAGCAAAACATCCCCTGATATCAGCCCACAGGACTTCACATCCTCACCAGGAAAACATGGCACTAGGAAAACAAAACGCACTAACTCAACAGGAAGCCAGCAGCATTTTTCTTCTGATTATAGCTGCTTGGGAACAGTTAGGCACTGTCCTTCTTGTCCAAAGGCACAAGAAGTAACACTAAGTTTTATCATGAAGATTTGTTGATAAATGGTTTCCTAACAGTTGAGGTCATTTACTGCATATCCAACACGACTGACGTAACACGCTGTGGTAATAATCTCAAATCAGAGGGACATCAAAAATGAGCCTCGAGGACAGAATTGTCCCTTTCCTATTCCCACATAACAGCCATTTATAAAGCTACAACAAGCCTCAAAGTGCACCTTGAAACACCAAATTTAAACATAGGAGCCTGACTTGCAAAGTAAAATGAATGCAGTAGAGCTTACTTGCTATATGTTTCAGCTTTAGAGGCCTCTCACGGTACCACTATTTAAAAAAAAAAAAATTGATAAAATTATGCCAGTGACACAAAACCAATAAAGCAGATAAATTTGGAGTCAAGGAATCACTCTTTCACTGCATCAATCCCTAAAAGAATAAAATGTGTTGCTAAACTAAAGCCTCATTAAGGTGTCATGTAGTCTTCTTGTTTTACTTTCCATGGTCACTTGTTACCAGAGTTTCTCCCTTCTAATCAGTTCCCTTTTAGTATCTCGCTCATACTGGGTGAAATATTGGCGCTAAAGCCAGTGTGAGATTTTCCGTTTACCTCAGAGGTGCCAGGACCACATACTCGGATTTTATCGTGCCTGTGGCTTGGCACAGCCCTGCAGTAACCCTTCTGCATCGGCCCTGCAGGTGCCCTACACCACTGCCTGCTACCTCCCCTTCCCAACACTCTGCCCACCAGATATCCCCACAGACCCATCAATAACAAGAAATTCCTACCTCTTAGTGAGCACATGGCTCATAGACATGTATGTGTATGGATACAGATACAGACACGGATATGCATATGTATGTACGTATGTATATATATATGATTCTAAGAAGGGAAAGATATATACCTAAACTAGAGATTTTGAATATGTATAGGTCCCACTGATGTATTAGCTCACACAGTTATCCTGCTCAGGGATCCAGCTGCACAGCCCAGGCCACCTCGGAGCATCAGGACACTGGAGAGGTGTCATCTCCTGGCCGCTAAGTTTTGCCTCCCCTCTGCTCTAAATTAGGTGGGACTTGGACTGCGGTTCCCACAGCTCTGGTATGCAGTCGGGGCCGTGGGGACACTCCTGTCCTCCCTTCTCTGAGGGTCATGGTTCTCCTGGGGCTCTTGTTTCACGTAGTTCTCTGCTTGTCTGGTCATGGGCTGACACGGGTGAGTCACCACCACAAGGGAGAGAGAGACGAAGGCTTCAGGGCTGGGGACGGGCTGCAGGTGAACGGGACTCTCTCTCGTAACTCGTTGATTTTGCCCTTCTGTGTTACAACCATAATACGCTTCTAATATCTTTATAGTTGTATACGGAAGTGTCAATTCTGTTGTTGTTATGTATTGTTAAAGAAGCTATAAATGTCTTATGACTCATGGATCTCCAGCCAGAAGAGAAGAGCTTAAAAATGGAACAAAATTGCCATCCATAATTTAAATGGGCAGCTCTCCCATTGAAAAATGCTTTTCAATTTAAACTCTATTAACAGGAAATTAGGAGATCTCCCATCACAGTGTTATTGTTTATTTTAAAATGAAAACTAAGAACATAAAAATACTATCAGCACAAATGTTTGATAGACCCAGAAATAAATTAAACCATTTTATTACATATTTTACCCTCAATGTTTATCTTATAGTCTCCGGCAATTTAAATCTAATAGACGAAACTATTATGAGGGTAGTGTAAATTGAAATTTTGGGCCAAGTCCTCGTTGCTCTGACATCAATGACAGAACCACCACTGATTTCCACATGATCAGGATTTAAACTAGAGTGTTTGTATTAACAGTACAGATACCACAGAAGGGGCTGACCCTTGACTCTTTGCACAGCCAATCTTTCACTGGTGTCAAGAGGAGAACACCACAATTATCACGTGTAAAACAGAAGTTTCATACTCACTGTCTGCATTCACTTGTGACAAATATACCTAGATTTAGATGTAACATGTATGCATTTTAGGGATAAACTCATGCATACTTTTGTGTGTAGCAGCGCGTGCAGCTGTGTGTACATGCTTATGCCAGCCTAAGAATCCAACTGCACTGCCAAGGTGGCAAGAGACTGTAATGTAAATGACAATATCGCATGTCTTCTCTTCCAGGAAAGACACTGAAAATTCCTTATTACAGTCTGGCTAGAAATATAGTAACACCAATCTTTCCCATAACATGTGGGTTCTTCTGTGGTAATGTCTAAAAACAAGAAGTGTAAAGAGATGCAAAAAGGAGAACAAAAAAGCTAGCTAGAATTTTGCAAACCTCCAGAAAAACACAAACTGTAATTGCATTCGCAATTAAAATGTTCCAAATCATTGCAACACAGCCAAGAAAGCTCCTGGCTTTCGTTGGTTTGAGTATTAATTTTTATTTCCACATGAACTGTATTGGCTCATTCATTCTTTGATCCAGTTTTCATCAAAATTTGCTTTTCCCATACTGTGTTTTTAGTAAAGAATTTCCACATGTTTACAGTAAAGTAACGTGACTTCTTGCAGCACGAGGCTGCTTGTTTTTCTAGCTCATATCCCTTGTCATATGCCCTGAGGGCTTGGTCTCTGTCAAAACCCCAAAGAGCACCAACAAAACCTGGTAATAACTAACAGTGTCAAAACATTTAGGCAAATGGGACAATGCCCTTCAGTGAGCTACACTGTATAGGAGCGCTCCTAAAGAAGGAAAGAGTCTATAGGAAGAGGCTGGCTCTTTCGCAACTTCAGCAGCAAAACCTGCTCCATCCCCTGGGTTCTCTCCCAGTCCTCCTCTCCCTCCAGCCCAGCACCTCCGGCAGGACTGCGACGTGGCAGCATGCTGCAAATGAGGTGAGCCTCTCCATGTAGTTCAGCTCCTTTGGTGCCAGGATGCCCACACGTCACCAGCCAAACCTGCTCTCTGGTCCGCACATCTATTAAAGAGAGGGAGGGAGGGAGGCAGGGAGGGAGGCAGAGAGGGAGGCAGGGAGAAGTAGCACGGGGAGCCACTGAGCTACTGGACTCTGGTTTCCTGTTGCTTTGCCTCTCAGGCCTGGGCTTTCTAAAAGAGCACCAACTTCAGGTGAAGCTTTCTGTTGCGAGGAACATCCAAAATATCCCTTTCCCATCTAGATTTTCTATAGGGTTCAATAAAGGCTGAACACAGACAGGTGCCAGCCCCTCAAAGGAGTCCTCCATGGCATCTCTCCTCTCTATCCAGGCTGTCTTTTTCATTTCATAAAATAAAATTATTCTAAATCAATGCTTCTACATATCTAGTTAAAATTAGCCCATAGGTCGAGATGACAGGTGCAAGCATACAGACATAGACACACTCCGCATGACTACAATGGCCACGTTTCCCCTCTGTTTGTGGGGAAAAGGGGCAAAAAGGACAAGTCTTGGCCCTTACTGGTACTGGAGCCAGACTTCTAACAGGAACACATACAGGCAAAAGCATGTTGCTCTCTTGGTGCTCCAGAGGTTATTGAGCTGTAAGATGTGTTAGTTGTCCCAGTTAAATACCCAGGCTTTTCCCCAGATCCTCTTGTGCAATGTGGCTGCCCATCAGAGCTGAAATCTCTCGCTCCTGGCAGCTCCAATGTCTATGTTGCTCTGAGCCCTGCCATCCTTCTCACTCTATCCCTTCCACAGCTTCAGGTTTCTCCAGTGCCCGCATCTCCAGAGGCTATAGGATCAGCACACCTCTTCAGTGACTGCGCGTTGC
Organism: Steatornis caripensis; assembly: GCA_013398225.1. NCBI lineage: Eukaryota > Metazoa > Chordata > Aves > Caprimulgiformes > Steatornithidae > Steatornis > Steatornis caripensis. The sequence goes on along the minus strand of VZSC01013699.1, from coordinate 25,775 downwards.
TCCTCTGACGTCCCCACCTGCAAGCAGGAATCTGCAGCAGCTGCCAGGCTGAAGCCAGTTTTGCACTAGCACCATCCCAGACATGTTAGACATGTCTATGGGGTAGAACAAAGGGAGGAACAGGCCTGCTTTGCCTCCCTGGCAGGACGTGAGCCATGCCATCTTGGAAAGTGTGCGGCCACATTAGCCTGGTGCTGATCTGAGTAATAATCCTTCTGCAGGCACGCAGCGTGCACTAGCTCCGGCTGAGCATCTCACCACAGCATGCTTAGGCTGAGCTGCTTGGTGTCCGGCCAGACCTGAGCACAGCCAGAGCCAGCACCATCCCTCCAGCCTGCCCTGTGGCTGTGTTTTAATGGCTGTAAGGCTCAAGCTCTCCATGTCATGGCACATTTCAAACGCTTCCAGCTGCTCCAGGCATGAGAAAAATGAGCCTTGGTAATAGCCTGCACTAGAAGGACTGAGACACAACATCTCTCTCAGCTCACAACCCCAGTAATTGTTTATCGGGAGACAGAGAGTAGCTTGATCACCTCCAGTATGGACTAAATACTTAGCCCAGTGCCTTTTCCTGAATTCTGGTAATCTTCCACACCCCACCTGCCTTTACACTCACCACCAAATCCAGACCTGACACAATAGGCCACTCAGTTGGTTTCTGCAGACCCATACTTGTGGATGTCAGTGTCAGATCTTGCCCTTCACCATCCGTGATCCTACAGGGCTACTCATCGGCTGCTGCTCTCTGAGTGCACGCAAAGCAACATTCACTCAGGAGCATGTGCTCCAAGTGAGCTCAGTGATCTCGGGCTGTTCCAATAACCTTGACTAAATCCTTTCTCCTTTTCTTTGCTAAATCCACTTACTGAAAGGAAGGCCACTTCAAAGGGAGACTCTCGCCCTGCCTGACATCATGGCATGTTGAGATAATTCAGAGCAGTTATGATAAATGTTCTGACTACTGGCATCAAGAAACAAACAACGGGCTCACAGCAACGTAAGATTAAACATGTTTCCACAATTATCTGGGGAATTGTGTTGCTGACCATGCCCTTTCTTGCTATTTTTTACTGCCTGAAACAAACAGATGACCTTAGAGGGCTGTGTGAAATACAGCTGCAGTGCTTCAGGCCCCCACAAAAGGCAAGGAAGCTCTGTTAGAAGAGGGTTTTCATGTGTCAAGTGAGAAAGGACATGTTTGTAGCCTCTGCACCACAGGCTCCTCTTGGACAATTTAAGAGGGATGCAGTGCCGCTTGCAAGGGCTAATTCTCACTGCTGGGAAGGTAATGCTGCATCATCAGGTTGGTGGAGGGAGGCTACGCTTGGTCAGGAAAGAACAAGGCTAGGTGGCAAAAGCCAAAAGGATTTGCAGTGAGAGGAAGCATGGCCTGCCAAGCCAGAACACAATGTAAGTCTTAATCCCAGCCACCGGCTATGCCAAAAAGCCAAGTACTCTGTAGTCCAGCCGTGAAAATGCTCAGCCTTGCCAAAGAGCAAGTCAGAGCAGTTTAAGCAAGCTGGAGAACACAAAAGAATGAGCTCAGAGCTGTAGGGAGGACCAGATTATGAATAAAAAAGAAGCAAAAAGAATTTGGTCGACGTACTTCCATCTTACTTCAACCGCTCCTTTCCTTGTGATCCCCTCTGCTGCATTTCTTCCTTTAGTTTTCATTTCCATTGCTTCTCCAACAAGGACTTACCGCTTAGGTTCCTCCTTCCACAATGCCAGGACACGCATTTGGCCCCCAGCAACTCCACACACCTCCCTCCTTAAGCCAGCCAGGCACTCTCCATTGCACCCTACCTCCAACCCACAAGATCTCACAGGGTAAATTAGCTGTGAGTAGTCATGCTGACGAGTTTCCTTGGGGCTAAGAATTAAACCCGTACCGCAAGACAGCCTGAGGGAATCCACTCTCCACAGCCACATGTGCCAGAAGCCAGTCAAACCATTTCACAATTTCAGTCTGGTGCCAGGCATGCTTACTGCTTAATTTCCTAGCTAGGTTCACTGCTGCTGGATGTGCGCTTTTCTACCAGCACGCTTTCCTAAGCATTGCCTACAGGTAATTTCACTGGCTTTGAGTTCATCCTCTCCAAAGCTATTTTTACTTGTTGGCCAGCCATAGCTACTGACAGAGCAGTAGAGGTCTCAGAGACATTCAGTTCCCAGAGTTTTGTGAAAATATGCAGCCAGGTGGAGGAGAGAGACCTGAACTACTGTCCCACCGGGGAAAAGTGTTAGTAGAAGCTTGACCCAACTACCAGACAACAGAGAATCCACACAGATTAAGACCATCCTAAATGCCTCCTGCCAATAGCAGGAAAAGTTTCATTCAGGTTTAATTAATGATTCAGTGGTTAGAAAGTCATTCTAGACAACCTATCTATCATTAAAAGCTATGGGTTTGGCAACAAAAATGTTCACAGTGCCTTTTCTTATTTCTCTTACCTCTTCTTCTCATCTTACCTGCTTTCATAACGATGTTTTTCAAATCCCAAAAGTCTTTTATTCAACCCTGTGTTCCAACATGGGCAAAAATGTATCCTCAGCTAAGTCCTGGTTCTCCAGGGACCAGGCCATATTACATATCTTGTCAAAATAAGACCTGTTGAATACCAGTATGGATGTTAACAAGTAACAATATAGGAAAAAATCATGATATATCCCAGGACAACATAAAAGAAAACACCGGACTGTTCAAGCAGTACATATACATACACACAAGAGCTCAACAATGGTCAGAAACCCTCCATTGCATCCTGATAAAGTAGATCCACTGTCCCTCAGGGCCCTGCAGAAGAGGAGATGAATGTCTAATGTGAATTCTGCCTTCAATTTATGGCTTAATTTGAAAATAACTAGAAATAAAACATGAAGAGGAATATCACCCACACTAGTCTGAACTCTGCTTTCTATCACTTTCCTGCAGCTTCCATTCATCTCTGTCAGCACAGAGAGTTTTCTGAATATGCCCGTACAATGAGTTATGCATTGGGCCAGGCTTGTTCCCACGGCTGGGCTTGCCCACCATCCACATCGTTTCAAGCCCATACATCTGCCATCCTCCAGAGCCAGGAGCCTGAGGTCCAAGCACTTACTCATGGGCCGTACACAGCTTAAATCGGCACAAAGCCAGATACTGTGAGGTACAGTCTACCAGAACACAGCCCAAATATAGGGGTTTTAAGCACATTTTCTTATACTTTAACACAAGCCCAGGGGGTTGTTTTTCAGTCCTCTGGGCAGTATGTGGGGGGAGGCAGGTGAGCGGTGAAGCAGGTCACAGAACTTAGACCATCTATTGCATTGAATTCACTGTATCTCCATCATCTCTCCTGCCTGCATTACCAGCTCTCTTTAATTTTCTACTAGTGCTGGAAAAGGTAGGTGGGCTGGTGTAGACCAACCGCTAGTATTTTCATCTCCATATCACCCAGGATGTTGAAGAGGACCTCTTCAACCAAATGTCTTTATTGCTAATGTTCACATGATTGCGACTCCATAATTGCTGCCTTCAGTCATGCTGGGGAAGGGGGAAATTTGAGGCAAAATGCTGTTGAAAGGTGTTTCTGTGGTTCAGCTTCTCAACAGTATGTGTTCCTTGTTACTCAGGACTGTCACAGGGGAGGGAAGACAATATGAAGTAAGAGCTAACTGAAGCCACCAGTTTTGGACAGAAAGTTATCATCATGCATGTCTCTACTCTCACCAGCCATGCTTCATGAGTTTCCTAAAGCAGAATTCACTTAGTCAGCAAAACAGACCGTGTTAATTTACATCCTTAGGAAGGAAAGCAGTGAATCATTTCTAATGGTTCAGATGCTCCACTCATAGCGTCTAATTAATTCTGACTGGAAAGATGCAAAAAATTCTCTGCGACAATTGCAAGTATTTATCTCAGCTTTATTATTAAGTCGTAATGAATGAGGAATTGACCTTGTGGTTAAACAACTCGCCTAGGACTGAGGTTCAGTCCCTGACTCCACTCCCTGCCGAGCATTTTGATGGCTCTTGCTGTGTGTGTTCCCTCCACTAAACTTTTTAGCAAACCACACACGTGACCTTGGGAGATGCTCAGCTCTCCGCATGCATCACCACCATCAAAGGGCCAAACCCTGAAGGCAGGACATGGAACAGAGGACTGATCTCTGGGGTTTCTTGCTTTTCTCAGGGAACACTTGGGTCAGACTGCAGACTAGCTCTCAGTCAGGCCACACACCTGAGCACAGAGCTAGGTGGAGGAGGCTTACTGCCCTCCAGACCGGAGGTGCCGGAGCCAGCCAGATCCTCACCACCAGCCCCATCTGTGCACAGCACAGCAGAGCAAGAATGACATCAGGCAGACGGCTTCAGGAGAGCAGTGAGCACCAGCACTGCTCAGTGCCAACAGCTGTCAGTGGGGAGAGGAGGCAAAACCATTGTCAGAGACCTGTGTTAACGAATCCAAGTAACAAAAGCTGTTTATAGCCAAACAAAAGCCTTCTGATAATGCAAAATTAAACGGACAGGAAGCAACACACATATTAGAATACAGTCAGACAGATGGTTTAGCGTTTGTTTAATGTAAATTTGAATGGGCGCCATCCTCTGTGACCAGTTCAATAAGGAACACAACTCTCATTCCAGCACAACAACCCTGTGTATGTTTTTGCAACTTTTATTTTCTGCTACATTGACCTCAGCTACACGTTTCCCAGCAAAAACAGAATAGATGGTTTATGTCACATTACAGGAAATCACAAAAGCCTCTAAAGTGACTCAATTTTAAAGCGCTTTTCTGATTTTCTGTCAAGCCCTTTTTTCCCTTCTCACGCCTGCTACATAGTTAATATTCGAGCTTTATAACAGGAAATGTAATTTTAAGTCAAAATAAGGCTTTCTTGCTATGTTATTTTCTCTGAATTACTACAACAGAGACTTCTTGTTTGTTTGTTCCTTTCTTTTCTATCACTGTAATTTCACTAGTTTACATAGTTATATACACGGATATACAATAGCAGCACAAGAAGAGACAGAGATTCACAACAATCCAAGTCACAACATTATTTCAGAGACAGCTGCCCTCCTTTCCTCGCTTCCTCAGACACCAATCCTGAAATTTTCTGCAAATTGCCGTGGGTCAGTTTAGTATTATGACTGAACTGAAATCCATGGACTACGGAAGTCTGCACACTTCCCACTTCTCTGCTCAGTTGTTCTTTGCTAGTCGAAAAAGGAAAAGAGCATGGCTTGCACTAAAATCCAAAAGAAGAAACACAGAAACCAAGTCTTAGCAAAGTCACTGTCCTCTCATGCGGAATCAGAAAGAAAAGAGATTTTCTGCCATTCCAATTATTTAGTTAATCCCAATGAGCTTTTCCTGGAAAAGGTATCTGTGTCACCATTACTCAATAAATACAAAGCTATTAAGATAATTTCTGAACAGAACTCTTAAAGAAAGCACAACTTGGAATAAATGCCCATCGGCAGCCCAGTTCTGCCAGAGCTCCCCCACCAGGACATTTGACACTGTCCCGAGTATGCTTCCCCGCACACAACAGTCCAGAGCTGGCTGCAGATAACCACTCCTGCATTCGGTGGCACTTGCACACATTGTTTCCTTCCACCCAGAAGGAAAATGCTTGACCTTTCTTGACAGACCAAAAGCCCAAACTTGAAATGACTCTGCAGCAATTCACTGAGTATAAATTTAAGTACTTTTGCTTTCAGAGGGAGGGGATTTGGGGTTTTTTTTCATCTACCATAGTTCAATGTAATCTTGAAATAGTAAAAAGAAGTACATCACTTAGAAAGTGGCACAGGTCCTTTTTTAGCTTCAATTGTCCCAAGATCTCATTTAGCGGAAGAGAAAAAATTTATCCTCTCAGATAAAAAAAATTTATCCTCTCAGCCTTTATCTTCTGAGTTTCCCTTGATCTCAGCAGGTTGCAGCAACAATCAGGTTTATTGCTTCACAGTGACATTTCTTAGGCAGGTGCTCTCCTTCTTACCATGTCACTTTTTCACTGAAGAGTAACACAGACACCTTGGCACTACTAGGAGCTAACACTCCAACTACACTTTTTCCCCAGAGCTCTAACGTTTTACATACTCTGATTTCACAACTCAAGTCTTCAGGAACATGCAATATTTAAGCAAATAGAAACAGAGGCTTCGCAAGGCTCCTAAAAAAAAAATAGTAATTAACTAGCTTAATTTAGAACTAAAAGAAAATGTTTATACAAGATTTTATGTCTCGATTTTCTCATCATTTGTGCAGGTTTTGCAAGGTTTATATAAAGTGCTTTCAAATCCCATTCAAGAACACCATATCCTCCTGCATACAGCTTCTCTTTTCAGTCATAAAGTCCCTGGGTTTGGGTCTATTCATTCTGAGACTTTAGTTTCTCTTTCCTTCAGCTGTCCCTGCAAACTCCAGCTTTGCTCTGGTCATTTATTTTCACTGTTCCCTTGAACAATCCTAACCAGTTTCACCAGGTGTTTTTTCTTCTGCAATTTTGTTTTTTTAGTTACCTGCCCCCTGCCTTCATAGCAGGGCAGTAGCCATCTATGTGTGCAGTAGTGCTTCACTTAAATATGTAAGCATCCACTTTAAACATCCCTCACACTGACCCTGCCAGGGTCTAGCATTCTGTATTTTCACATCTAATGGAGACACCGTATGGTTTCCCACATAACAGAGCTCACACGTTGATACCATGACATGTCTTGGCCAAACCAAACACCACCACACGAGGCTGACAAGCCGGGGGTGGATTTCCAGTATGTCAAACTCCACAGGCAGATGCACACATATGTAAGGTCATGTCGTAGGTATGCTTTTGTACGTACAGGTGAGACAGGACTGCCGATGAGGCAGGAAACCTGTTCTCCGGGAAGACTCCTTTGAGCCAGGGGTCCTGCCAGGGGGCGCAGCCTGGGCAGGAGTGCCCTGCCACCACTCCAGCTCAGGACACTTAGCACCACCAGCAGCCAAGAGGATGCCACCAGGCATAGGTTCTTGAGACACATGTTAATGAGGCGTTTGGCAGGGGTCATCTGAGTAAATCAGAGGCCAGCACGTGGGACAACACAAGGCTTGCGTGCGCTGTCACCACCCAGGAGTTGCAGGCGAGCCACTGATGGGCAGCAGCCTGTCCCAGCCTGTCACATATTCCCATCCTTCAAAATTTCTGAAGATCCATTCCAGCATCCCCTGGTCTTTGCAATGCTGTCATTTACACCTTTATTTTTTTGTTTTTCTCCCAATTTTGGGAGCTCTCCCCTGCACCTCTCTAGCCTTTTTCTCTTTGCCCCTATGCACGGCTCTGACCCAGCGGGTTGGTTCTCACCCTCTGCCCGCTCCCACAGCACTTGCTACCCCTACTCAGCTCCCAGGCCATCCATCCACCCCGCGTCTGGTTTGTAGTCCTCTCCCTTGTGCTGTTTGCCAACATCTCCATCTCCCGGACACAGCGCACATGACATGTAACTAAATATGTTTCGGGTTTTTTCCTGCCTACAAACGTCATTGACATCTTCTTGTTGATCCATCGGCTTCAGGGAACTCTAGGCTGTGAACTGAGGGCATTTGGACAGGAGGCTGGACCTGTGGATTAAACTTTTAAGGGGTCTTCACAAGAGGGCTGAAATAGCAGAGCCAGCATTTCTCTTAATAGGTTTATGCTTGTCACGCAGGGGTCCCCACCTCCGTAAACTGTTACAAACTTTGTGTGTCATCCAGGATGTTGCTCCACTTTACCTGTGCATGAAGCGATCCCTGTGCAGAGAGCCTGGTGCTACACTGGAGGCAGGGTGAAACCAGCCGGGTGTCAGACACTTCACTAAGGAAAAATAACAAAACTCACTAATGTGGAGGACCTCCCAGCTTCGTGACTGCTACTGGAAAATCCTGAGCAACCTAGTGCATGCATGGAGAAACAGCCATATAATGGCAAGCAAAACCAGGCTTGGGTAGAAACATGGAGATGTTGATGCCTTGTCCAAAAAGCAGGGGCATCAAAGGAGGGAGGCTGACTGTGAACACTGCCACAGGCTGGAGCACCAAGAACTGGTTGTTGAAACCAATGAAAGCACTCAGGCAACTCACAAGGCACAGGTGCCAAGGTTTCTGGCTCCTCCACCAAATCAGAAGGCTGCTGAGGGTGGGCTCCATTTCAGTTGATAGGTCTTAAACAAATAACCTGATTCCAACAATCTGTGTAATTAGAAATTCCTCTAGGAAACTAGGACCACACCAGACTGCTGAAGCACAAGGGAAAAAAACAAGAGCTACCCAGTGAAGGATGTGCAGCAATAGTCCTGAGAAAGATTAAAAGACTGAATGTATTTTTGGTGGAAGATGCTTGACAGCAACAGTGGTCAGGACAATACGGCCTTGCACATAGTAATAGTAACAAAAAACAGACCAGCTTGCATTAAAAAAACTGCTATTCCACAATTCACGTCTTGCTCTAACGGAAACAAGTTGCAAGGCTCTATTTACAGACTGACTTCTTCAGGTGGAAAGGGGTGACATAGCACAGGGCAGCCAATTCCTGCTACATATTCCATCGGATTCCTGCAGCGCCGCGTCCTGAGGAAATGGGAGTTACTGGTATTTATCATTTTATTAGTGATAACGGCTGTAGCATAGTTCTGATACCAGATGGTATGATACAGCCCCATTTCCAGGGCACCGGGAACTCTTAAACCTGCTGAGCCCTGGTGGAGCCTCACTCTACAGCATCACACGTGAAACCACCTAGGGCATGCCGTGCTCGTACCACGTACGACTTTAAGGACAAACACGTTTCCTTTAAAGCACTGCAAAAGCCAAGGAGAAAACCCCAGTGTGGGTTGGGAAATCAAGTCACAGAAAACGTGTGGCCGCACGTCCCTCCGGAGCGCACACACCGTGTACTTCATCATTTTTAAAGCTCGGCTTCACTCGCGGTCTGTTCGCCTGTGCCCAAGCAATGCTCGGCTTCGCTCTGCAGTGACACACTGCCGGGCACACGGCACCACGCGCAGACAACGGCAGCTCACTAAACGGGCGAAAAAAAACGTTTGTCTGTGAGACAGCACGGTGCAAACACCCGGCGTTTCTTTTCCGATCGGAGACCCAAGACAGGCACCACCCGCACCCGAGCACGTGCCCACCGGCAAACGGCGGCCACGGCCGCCTGGGCACCGGAACGCCGCCCGGAGGCAAGTAAACGCCACACGCCTCTCCCGGGCCCCTCAAACGTTTCCGGCGCCCGGGGACCTCCGCTGGGGCGCCTGCGCAATACGCCCAGCGCATGNACTAAACCGTATGAGCATTGTCCAGACGCTCCTTGAACTCTTGACAGGCTGGGTGCCGTGACCACTTCCCTGGGGAGACAGTTCCAGTGACCAACCGCCCTCTCCTCACTGACCGCCCTTTTCCTAATCACAAAATGGCAGGGGTTGGAAGGGACCTCTGGAGACCATGCAGTCCAAGCCCCCTGCTAAAACAGGTGCCCCCAAGAGGAGGTTGCACAGGAACACATCCAGACGGGTTTTGAATATCTCCATAGAAGGAGACTCCAGAGCCTCTCTGGGTGGCCTGTTCCAGTGCTCTGGCACCCTCACAGTAAAGAAGCTCTTCCTCACATTCAGGTGCTTCCTGTGCTCCAGTTTGTGCCCATTGCCCCTTGTCCTGTCGCTGGGCACCACCGAAAAGAGCCTGGCCCCATCCTCTTGACACCCGCCCTTTAGATGTTGATCAGCATTGATGAGATCCCTTCTCAGTCTTCTCCAGGGTGAACAGACCCACGTATCTCAGCATTTCCTCATAAAAGAGATGCTCCAGTCCCCTAGTTATCTTTGTTGCCCTCCACTGGACTCTCTCCAGTAGTTCCCTGTCTCTCTTGAACTGGGGAGCCCAGAACTGGACAGAGTACTCCAGATGTGGTCTCACCAGGGCAGAGTAGAGGGGCAGGATCACCGCCCTCAACCTGCTGGCCACACTCTTCTTAATGCACCCCAGGATGCCATTGGCCTTCTTGGCCACAAGGGCACCCTGCTGGCTCATGGTGAGCCTGTTGTCCAGCAGCATTCCCAGGTCCTTCTCTGCAGAGCTGCTCTCCGTCAGGTCAGCCCCCAACCTGTACTGGTGCATGGGGTTGTTCCTCCCCACGCCCAATCTGAAGTCCCCGATGCAGCTTCATTCCATTCCCTCGTGTCCTGTCACAGGTCACCAGAGAGAGATCCTCCCCTTCCACTGTCCCCTGTGAGGAAGCTGTAGTCTGCCATGAGGTCACCCCTCAACCTTCTCTTCTCCAAGCTGAGCAAAGCAAGTGACCTCAGCTGCTCCTCCTAAGTCTTACCTTCAAAACCTTTCACCGTCTTGGTCACCCTCACTCTAACAGTTTGATTACCTTCTTGCATGGGGTGCCCAAAACTGTACACAGCGCTCGAGGTAGGGTCCTACCAGTGCAATGCAGAGTGAGGTAGTCAGCTCCATTGACCAGCCGACTCTGCTGTGCTTGATGCACCCCAGGAAATGGTTGGCCCTTTTGGTTGCTAAGCTGCTAGAGCATACTGTTTAATCATATTGAACTTGTCATCAACCCAAATCATATTCAGCTTGCTGTCAATTCCAGATCTCTTTCTGTGGGGCTGCTCTTCAGCCTCTTGTCCCCCAGTTTGTACATATAACCTGGATTACTGTGTCGCGGCTGGAGAATCTGGCAGTTGCTCTATATAAATTTCATATGGTTGGTGATTGCCCAGCTCTCTTAGTCTATCCAGATCTTTCTGTGAGGCCCTTGAGAAACTTCAGTGTTTTGCAACTTCAAAATTGATCATACTATGACAGTACTAACTGTAGGCAACTCAGGTGTGTCCAGATTTTCTTCAGAAAGGTGTAAAACACAAGCTTTCTTCCTTTTAATTTGTATCCCTGTACTTCTTTCGAGCTTCAACTGCTATTGTTCCCTGATTGAGAGCTAAAGTGTAAAAACTGATAGCAAATACACACAGCTAACTTTTGCAGACACGATCCTACTTCATGTTTACCTGATCCAATGCGGAAGAGCATTTCTGTAACAAAGTTGGCAGAGTTGGAACATTTGGAACCTCTGTTTTCCTTTTATTTGAAATTTGTCTACGATTCTGGGCTTCTAACTTGCATGTTCCCAAGCACCATAGTCTTTTTCCAGATCACTTACTCTTGATCGCAGTCGAGGAAGGTGTGTGCTGTTTCTTACCTTGTCTAACAAGACTAATTGACATTCCATATGTGAATAAGCCTTTGGGTGTATGTATCTTGCTAATAAAAAATATAGTAGTATTTCTCCTCAAAACTTCTGAGATCAGTTATTTTGATTTCTGTAAATCACAGGTAGACTTCTAATTAGCCATTCTCTGAAGCACTTGCGTTTAAAGTTGACCAGAACTGAAGTTCACTTCTCATCACCTTTGTACTGGTGTCTGACACGTGTAATGCAGCAGGGAAAATAAAACCAGTGAGTGTGGCCTTTTAATGAAAGATGTAGAGGAAGCCGTTTTGTAAACTGAGCCTGGTACGAGAGACTTAGTTATTTAAAGCTGGTTTGAATAAAAAAGCTAATTGCTAATACACTAATAGAGAAAACTTTTATCCTTTTAACAGGTCTGCGTTTTTTATGGTTTTGTTTCAAAAACCATTTTCTTCTGGAAAAGTGGTAACGAAACGTCAGGTGAGTTGACGTATCTAATAGTGATTACATCTTTGTTGATATTCTTGACAACGTGGCTGTTGCAAAAACTGAAAGCAGAACAAAGGTTACTCCACTTGAAAGACATGGTTGCTATTTCCACAAGTGTGTAACTAACTTCGTGTCTAGTGCAAAAAACAATCAGCATTTTTAGCTTCTGGGGGCTCGTTCTGAGAGCATTGTGAAAAAATGGGTCATTGGCGCCATACAAGCATTTATTTTGAGGACTAGATTTGCAAAAAGACTTCAGTCTGTTTAGCTGGCTTTGACAGTTAGAAGGGCAGTTTCTGGGCTGCCGGAATGTCAAAGTGCTCCAGTCATGTCCCCCATGCCAAAAGAGTGCTTTCTGTGTGGTGTGTTGTGATGGTGGGGGCTAGTGTAACTGCTTTTCAGACCTCTGTTGAGTTCCCAGTATCCCGAGAAGTTAAAGGAGAGCCAGGTTGGAACCTGTTGTTCTGCAAGAAATGAATTTTCTTCACCTGCTTCATATTAATCCTGGTTTTATGTAATTTTGTGCACAAAAACTTGCTCCATGCACAGTGTTACCAGTATATATACTAAGTAGAGAGAATCTGAAGGATAGCCTCAGAAGTGTTCCAAAAGTCAACTGCTTTCATGATTAGACGTGTATAGCAGAATTTTAAAGTGTGAACAGGAATAAATTGCATGTTTGATTTGTGTTCAGAAAAATCTGTCCATTTATGGTTTCACTATTGCTAAAAAATGTAAAATTCTGCATTCTGGAGTTGTGATGTTTGTCATAGGCACTTTGTCTTCTTTAATGCATTTCCAAAATTAATTACTTTTCTTCAAAAACTGTCACTTAATAATATATTGAATGGCTGAATTAGAACATGCTTCCTGGAGAAAGAATTTTGACATGTGCGTAAATATTTGTAGACTTAACGGTCTTAGTCCCTCTATCTTGGATGTTTTCTCTAGTTCTGTGTATGTTTATCAGATACATACAATAGATTAGAAAATAAACAGCAAGCTTGATAGGTAAACAGACTTGATTTTTTTCGGCCTTTTTTCAGACTTTTTGTTAAAGAGATCTCAGACTATACTATAGAATCTAGTACCGTGGTAGAAAAGAAAGAAGTAATTCTGGTTCATAATGTGTCCAAACAAGCTAGTTGCCAAGCAAAGTAGGTAAGAAGATAATCATACTCCAAATTTTGCAGAACTTGCAGAGCCTATGTTTTCCCCTCTATTTCTACAGCTACTGTGCTAAAAGAGTGCTAGTAATGGGGTGTTTATTTTGAAACTGTGTAGAAAATAATAATGAAATATCTTTCTTTTGTAGTGGATCAAGATTTTTAAGCATGCTGTTGTGGGAGGGCGGCGGGAGCCGGCGGCGGGCTCCGCGAGAGGCGCAGGGCCCGGCGCCGGGGCCTGGGCCCGGCGGCGCGTGCGCGGCCGCGGGTGCAGACCGCCCTCTCTCCTTTTGCAGGCTGACTCGGTACGTCGTGCTGCTGTGCTTCACCAAGTTTTTGAAAGCCGTGGGACTGTTTGAATCCTACGATCTTCTGAAAGTGGTCCACGTCGTGCAGTTTATCTTTATAGTACAGCTGGGGTGAGTGTGCAGAGGATGAAGCCTTGGCTGCTGCCATTACAGCACACTTTGTCTACGGTGTTTTCTGTGAGCGAGAAGCTTATACCCTACATGACATTAATAATAGGCTAACTGAGGAGGTGAAGGCATAGCAGTGGATTCAGAAAATACTGTGTTTATAGCAGTGTTTTTCTTTCATATTTCCGTGCACTATAATTTCAGAGTCACAAAATACGTCAAGTTGGAAGGGGCCTATAAGGATCATCCAGTCCAACTTCCTGCTCCTCGCAGGACAACCTAAAACTAAACCGTATGAGCATTGTCCAGACGCTCCTTGAACTCTTGACAGGCTGGGTGCCGTGACCACTTCCCTGGGGAGACAGTTCCAGTGACCAACCGCCCTCTCCTCACTGACCGCCCTTTTCCTAATCACAAAATGGCAGGGGTTGGAAGGGACCTCTGGAGACCATGCAGTCCAAGCCCCCTGCTAAAACAGGTGCCCCCAAGAGGAGGTTGCACAGGAACACATCCAGACGGGTTTTGAATATCTCCATAGAAGGAGACTCCAGAGCCTCTCTGGGTGGCCTGTTCCAGTGCTCTGGCACCCTCACAGTAAAGAAGCTCTTCCTCACATTCAGGTGCTTCCTGTGCTCCAGTTTGTGCCCATTGCCCCTTGTCCTGTCGCTGGGCACCACCGAAAAGAGCCTGGCCCCATCCTCTTGACACCCGCCCTTTAGATGTTGATCAGCATTGATGAGATCCCTTCTCAGTCTTCTCCAGGGTGAACAGACCCACGTATCTCAGCATTTCCTCATAAAAGAGATGCTCCAGTCCCCTAGTTATCTTTGTTGCCCTCCACTGGACTCTCTCCAGTAGTTCCCTGTCTCTCTTGAACTGGGGAGCCCAGAACTGGACAGAGTACTCCAGATGTGGTCTCACCAGGGCAGAGTAGAGGGGCAGGATCACCGCCCTCAACCTGCTGGCCACACTCTTCTTAATGCACCCCAGGATGCCATTGGCCTTCTTGGCCACAAGGGCACCCTGCTGGCTCATGGTGAGCCTGTTGTCCAGCAGCATTCCCAGGTCCTTCTCTGCAGAGCTGCTCTCCGTCAGGTCAGCCCCCAACCTGTACTGGTGCATGGGGT
>VZSC01013699.1:0-11291 GCA_013398225.1 Steatornis caripensis | reverse complement strand
GGGCTGGCGGGCGGCCTCCCCTGCCCTGCCGTCGCGGCGGCCTGCCGACCGCGGAGGGTGAGGAGCCCCCGCTGCGGGGGAGACCGGCCGTGCCGCGCCGCGCCTGAGCTCTCGCAGCTCTNCGGGGGCGGCGGGAGCCGGCGGCGGGCTCCGCGAGAGGCGCAGGGCCCGGCGCCGGGGCCTGGGCCCGGCGGCGCGTGCGCGGCCGCGGGTGCAGACCGCCCTCTCTCCTTTTGCAGGCTGACTCGGTACGTCGTGCTGCTGTGCTTCACCAAGTTTTTGAAAGCCGTGGGACTGTTTGAATCCTACGATCTTCTGAAAGTGGTCCACGTCGTGCAGTTTATCTTTATAGTACAGCTGGGGTGAGTGTGCAGAGGATGAAGCCTTGGCTGCTGCCATTACAGCACACTTTGTCTACGGTGTTTTCTGTGAGCGAGAAGCTTATACCCTACATGACATTAATAATAGGCTAACTGAGGAGGTGAAGGCATAGCAGTGGATTCAGAAAATACTGTGTTTATAGCAGTGTTTTTCTTTCATATTTCCGTGCACTATAATTTCAGAGTCACAAAATACGTCAAGTTGGAAGGGGCCTATAAGGATCATCCAGTCCAACTTCCTGCTCCTCGCAGGACAACCTAAAACTAAACCGTATGAGCATTGTCCAGACGCTCCTTGAACTCTTGACAGGCTGGGTGCCGTGACCACTTCCCTGGGGAGACAGTTCCAGTGACCAACCGCCCTCTCCTCACTGACCGCCCTTTTCCTAATCACAAAATGGCAGGGGTTGGAAGGGACCTCTGGAGACCATGCAGTCCAAGCCCCCTGCTAAAACAGGTGCCCCCAAGAGGAGGTTGCACAGGAACACATCCAGACGGGTTTTGAATATCTCCATAGAAGGAGACTCCAGAGCCTCTCTGGGTGGCCTGTTCCAGTGCTCTGGCACCCTCACAGTAAAGAAGCTCTTCCTCACATTCAGGTGCTTCCTGTGCTCCAGTTTGTGCCCATTGCCCCTTGTCCTGTCGCTGGGCACCACCGAAAAGAGCCTGGCCCCATCCTCTTGACACCCGCCCTTTAGATGTTGATCAGCATTGATGAGATCCCTTCTCAGTCTTCTCCAGGGTGAACAGACCCACGTATCTCAGCATTTCCTCATAAAAGAGATGCTCCAGTCCCCTAGTTATCTTTGTTGCCCTCCACTGGACTCTCTCCAGTAGTTCCCTGTCTCTCTTGAACTGGGGAGCCCAGAACTGGACAGAGTACTCCAGATGTGGTCTCACCAGGGCAGAGTAGAGGGGCAGGATCACCGCCCTCAACCTGCTGGCCACACTCTTCTTAATGCACCCCAGGATGCCATTGGCCTTCTTGGCCACAAGGGCACCCTGCTGGCTCATGGTGAGCCTGTTGTCCAGCAGCATTCCCAGGTCCTTCTCTGCAGAGCTGCTCTCCGTCAGGTCAGCCCCCAACCTGTACTGGTGCATGGGGTTGTTCCTCCCCACGCCCAATCTGAAGTCCCCGATGCAGCTTCATTCCATTCCCTCGTGTCCTGTCACAGGTCACCAGAGAGAGATCCTCCCCTTCCACTGTCCCCTGTGAGGAAGCTGTAGTCTGCCATGAGGTCACCCCTCAACCTTCTCTTCTCCAAGCTGAGCAAAGCAAGTGACCTCAGCTGCTCCTCCTAAGTCTTACCTTCAAAACCTTTCACCGTCTTGGTCACCCTCACTCTAACAGTTTGATTACCTTCTTGCATGGGGTGCCCAAAACTGTACACAGCGCTCGAGGTAGNAGCCGTGGGACTGTTTGAATCCTACGATCTTCTGAAAGTGGTCCACGTCGTGCAGTTTATCTTTATAGTACAGCTGGGGTGAGTGTGCAGAGGATGAAGCCTTGGCTGCTGCCATTACAGCACACTTTGTCTACGGTGTTTTCTGTGAGCGAGAAGCTTATACCCTACATGACATTAATAATAGGCTAACTGAGGAGGTGAAGGCATAGCAGTGGATTCAGAAAATACTGTGTTTATAGCAGTGTTTTTCTTTCATATTTCCGTGCACTATAATTTCAGAGTCACAAAATACGTCAAGTTGGAAGGGGCCTATAAGGATCATCCAGTCCAACTTCCTGCTCCTCGCAGGACAACCTAAAACTAAACCGTATGAGCATTGTCCAGACGCTCCTTGAACTCTTGACAGGCTGGGTGCCGTGACCACTTCCCTGGGGAGACAGTTCCAGTGACCAACCGCCCTCTCCTCACTGACCGCCCTTTTCCTAATCACAAAATGGCAGGGGTTGGAAGGGACCTCTGGAGACCATGCAGTCCAAGCCCCCTGCTAAAACAGGTGCCCCCAAGAGGAGGTTGCACAGGAACACATCCAGACGGGTTTTGAATATCTCCATAGAAGGAGACTCCAGAGCCTCTCTGGGTGGCCTGTTCCAGTGCTCTGGCACCCTCACAGTAAAGAAGCTCTTCCTCACATTCAGGTGCTTCCTGTGCTCCAGTTTGTGCCCATTGCCCCTTGTCCTGTCGCTGGGCACCACCGAAAAGAGCCTGGCCCCATCCTCTTGACACCCGCCCTTTAGATGTTGATCAGCATTGATGAGATCCCTTCTCAGTCTTCTCCAGGGTGAACAGACCCACGTATCTCAGCATTTCCTCATAAAAGAGATGCTCCAGTCCCCTAGTTATCTTTGTTGCCCTCCACTGGACTCTCTCCAGTAGTTCCCTGTCTCTCTTGAACTGGGGAGCCCAGAACTGGACAGAGTACTCCAGATGTGGTCTCACCAGGGCAGAGTAGAGGGGCAGGATCACCGCCCTCAACCTGCTGGCCACACTCTTCTTAATGCACCCCAGGATGCCATTGGCCTTCTTGGCCACAAGGGCACCCTGCTGGCTCATGGTGAGCCTGTTGTCCAGCAGCATTCCCAGGTCCTTCTCTGCAGAGCTGCTCTCCGTCAGGTCAGCCCCCAACCTGTACTGGTGCATGGGGTTGTTCCTCCCCACGCCCAATCTGAAGTCCCCGATGCAGCTTCATTCCATTCCCTCGTGTCCTGTCACAGGTCACCAGAGAGAGATCCTCCCCTTCCACTGTCCCCTGTGAGGAAGCTGTAGTCTGCCATGAGGTCACCCCTCAACCTTCTCTTCTCCAAGCTGAGCAAAGCAAGTGACCTCAGCTGCTCCTCCTAAGTCTTACCTTCAAAACCTTTCACCGTCTTGGTCACCCTCACTCTAACAGTTTGATTACCTTCTTGCATGGGGTGCCCAAAACTGTACACAGCGCTCGAGGTAGGGTCCTACCAGTGCAATGCAGAGTGAGGTAGTCAGCTCCATTGACCAGCCGACTCTGCTGTGCTTGATGCACCCCAGGAAATGGTTGGCCCTTTTGGTTGCTAAGCTGCTAGAGCATACTGTTTAATCATATTGAACTTGTCATCAACCCAAATCATATTCAGCTTGCTGTCAATTCCAGATCTCTTTCTGTGGGGCTGCTCTTCAGCCTCTTGTCCCCCAGTTTGTACATATAACCTGGATTACTGTGTCGCGGCTGGAGAATCTGGCAGTTGCTCTATATAAATTTCATATGGTTGGTGATTGCCCAGCTCTCTTAGTCTATCCAGATCTTTCTGTGAGGCCCTTGAGAAACTTCAGTGTTTTGCAACTTCAAAATTGATCATACTATGACAGTACTAACTGTAGGCAACTCAGGTGTGTCCAGATTTTCTTCAGAAAGGTGTAAAACACAAGCTTTCTTCCTTTTAATTTGTATCCCTGTACTTCTTTCGAGCTTCAACTGCTATTGTTCCCTGATTGAGAGCTAAAGTGTAAAAACTGATAGCAAATACACACAGCTAACTTTTGCAGACACGATCCTACTTCATGTTTACCTGATCCAATGCGGAAGAGCATTTCTGTAACAAAGTTGGCAGAGTTGGAACATTTGGAACCTCTGTTTTCCTTTTATTTGAAATTTGTCTACGATTCTGGGCTTCTAACTTGCATGTTCCCAAGCACCATAGTCTTTTTCCAGATCACTTACTCTTGATCGCAGTCGAGGAAGGTGTGTGCTGTTTCTTACCTTGTCTAACAAGACTAATTGACATTCCATATGTGAATAAGCCTTTGGGTGTATGTATCTTGCTAATAAAAAATATAGTAGTATTTCTCCTCAAAACTTCTGAGATCAGTTATTTTGATTTCTGTAAATCACAGGTAGACTTCTAATTAGCCATTCTCTGAAGCACTTGCGTTTAAAGTTGACCAGAACTGAAGTTCACTTCTCATCACCTTTGTACTGGTGTCTGACACGTGTAATGCAGCAGGGAAAATAAAACCAGTGAGTGTGGCCTTTTAATGAAAGATGTAGAGGAAGCCGTTTTGTAAACTGAGCCTGGTACGAGAGACTTAGTTATTTAAAGCTGGTTTGAATAAAAAAGCTAATTGCTAATACACTAATAGAGAAAACTTTTATCCTTTTAACAGGTCTGCGTTTTTTATGGTTTTGTTTCAAAAACCATTTTCTTCTGGAAAAGTGGTAACGAAACGTCAGGTGAGTTGACGTATCTAATAGTGATTACATCTTTGTTGATATTCTTGACAACGTGGCTGTTGCAAAAACTGAAAGCAGAACAAAGGTTACTCCACTTGAAAGACATGGTTGCTATTTCCACAAGTGTGTAACTAACTTCGTGTCTAGTGCAAAAAACAATCAGCATTTTTAGCTTCTGGGGGCTCGTTCTGAGAGCATTGTGAAAAAATGGGTCATTGGCGCCATACAAGCATTTATTTTGAGGACTAGATTTGCAAAAAGACTTCAGTCTGTTTAGCTGGCTTTGACAGTTAGAAGGGCAGTTTCTGGGCTGCCGGAATGTCAAAGTGCTCCAGTCATGTCCCCCATGCCAAAAGAGTGCTTTCTGTGTGGTGTGTTGTGATGGTGGGGGCTAGTGTAACTGCTTTTCAGACCTCTGTTGAGTTCCCAGTATCCCGAGAAGTTAAAGGAGAGCCAGGTTGGAACCTGTTGTTCTGCAAGAAATGAATTTTCTTCACCTGCTTCATATTAATCCTGGTTTTATGTAATTTTGTGCACAAAAACTTGCTCCATGCACAGTGTTACCAGTATATATACTAAGTAGAGAGAATCTGAAGGATAGCCTCAGAAGTGTTCCAAAAGTCAACTGCTTTCATGATTAGACGTGTATAGCAGAATTTTAAAGTGTGAACAGGAATAAATTGCATGTTTGATTTGTGTTCAGAAAAATCTGTCCATTTATGGTTTCACTATTGCTAAAAAATGTAAAATTCTGCATTCTGGAGTTGTGATGTTTGTCATAGGCACTTTGTCTTCTTTAATGCATTTCCAAAATTAATTACTTTTCTTCAAAAACTGTCACTTAATAATATATTGAATGGCTGAATTAGAACATGCTTCCTGGAGAAAGAATTTTGACATGTGCGTAAATATTTGTAGACTTAACGGTCTTAGTCCCTCTATCTTGGATGTTTTCTCTAGTTCTGTGTATGTTTATCAGATACATACAATAGATTAGAAAATAAACAGCAAGCTTGATAGGTAAACAGACTTGATTTTTTTCGGCCTTTTTTCAGACTTTTTGTTAAAGAGATCTCAGACTATACTATAGAATCTAGTACCGTGGTAGAAAAGAAAGAAGTAATTCTGGTTCATAATGTGTCCAAACAAGCTAGTTGCCAAGCAAAGTAGGTAAGAAGATAATCATACTCCAAATTTTGCAGAACTTGCAGAGCCTATGTTTTCCCCTCTATTTCTACAGCTACTGTGCTAAAAGAGTGCTAGTAATGGGGTGTTTATTTTGAAACTGTGTAGAAAATAATAATGAAATATCTTTCTTTTGTAGTGGATCAAGATTTTTAAGCATGCTGTTGTGGGATGTATCATTTCACTCTTGTGGTTTTTTGGTCTTACTCTTTGTGGACCACTGAGGTAAATAGATATTTCCTGTAAAGAATGCTTTCTCTTTTTAAGCTAATTTTTGTGATCTTTCCCTGTCTTGCTACCTTGTTTTTCATTTTCTGTCCATCAGCCCTTGATGCCAGCCTCTTGTTTTATTTTTTGAAATGTTAAATGAATCTTTGTGCTTTTTCCTGTGAACTCTGTTGTGCTGGGAAAAACTACAGATAATTTTATGTAGAACTTGTAATTTTCTTCATTCATTCTTTGACAAGATGCCAGTGAAATTCTTGATAGTGCTTGAACTATTGCTCTGGGTAATGCAACAAGATCAGGGACTGTAGTTTTCATCGTTTCCCTGGTCTCATTTATGTAACCCCAGTTGTTTATGTAACTACTTGAAGGCCATGGCTTGTCAGCTAGCGATAGCAGCTTGTATTCCTGCTTTTGCAGGGCACTGCTTTATCTGGTCATATGCCTGTGCTGTGTTGGAATTCAGTAGCATTAGTGCATATATTCCACATAAAATAACTTGTGCTGTTTGTTAGCTGTACTGAGTAACTATAAAAGAGTAACATTAGGCTTCCAAAAATGAAGGTTAATGCATTAGAAAGCATCTTTCATTAGAGAGGAGAAAGTAGAGCCTTAAATGATACATTTTATGAAGCTGAAGTTTTAACCTCTGCACAGGAGAAGGCATACCTAAGAATAATAGGATTTGTTTAAGAAATACTATAGTGCCGTTCTGAATACTGTCAGTCTTCCCAAACAGAACCAGTAACGTGGGCCCTAGCAGGTTATATTGCCATGTGGAGAATGGCAGAAGTATTTCGTAAACTTGACAGCGTTTATTACTTTCATATTCTGGTCTGGAAAGCTGTCATTATAGCTTGTTAGCCTTTGCTGAGGAGATAGTGTGCAAGTTAGAATTTCTTACTTTCAGCAATTAAGAGGTCCTGAGGTTGCATAAACTACTAGGCCATCAACACCTCAACAAGCAGGATCTCTTTTCTGGGAACCAGAAACTTTTTAGAGGAGGTATTGTAATGGGAATAATAATTCCATCTTGACCAAGTTAGTATCTTCTTGTGTTACTAGAATAAAGTACAATATAAAGTAATCTATACATGAATAATTTTAGTCTGTTCCTTGAGTTAGGAAATTCTTTGGTTTGTGCTATTTCTAGCTGTCCACAGATAGATCTATTGCTGCTGAGGGCAAATTGATTTGCATTTATCCATTTGAATTGTTTAAATCACAAGATAAATCTTTAATTTCTGTGTCATTGAATTTAGCTAAAATAATACATATCAAGCTTGTGAGGTAAACCCCTTTTAAGCAGATGTGTTTATTTCACTTTTTTGTAGGACGTTGTTGCTGTTTGAGCACAGTGATGTGGTTGTGCTATCACTCCTTAGTGTCTTATTCACAAGCTCAGGTGGAGGACCAGCAAAGGTATTCAAAAATCTTTTTACCACATGTGAAAAATACTGAATGCTATAAATTCAAGGACTTCTTTACCTGAAACAGGGTTTCAAACCTACGTTCATAGAAACTGTGCTTTTTTTAGTTTAATTGGTGTCAAAACGGTAAGATACACTCCTTGAAATAGTAAGTATGACATTAAGAGAGAAACTCTGAGTGAAGCTGTTGGTGATCCATAGCGGATAACTGGGAAGCTTTTCTGTTTGTAGGTGGAAAGGAACTTTGAGAACGATTTTTGCACATCAGCATTCTTTGTAATGGAATTTTGGGTTCAAACTGACAAAACTACATTATTTGCGTGTAGTGTTTATGGCGTTTAGGCACGGAAGTCCAGCAGTGCAGTCTCCAGGTCCTTGCCTAGCATCTTCAGCGCCTGTAGCTTTTTCACATACTTTATATTTTCTGCCAAAAAGTTCTCTTAAGTACTTTAATATCTGCATGAGCATCTGTATTGGGCCCAGTCTTTCACATAGTGAAAGATCCATCCTTTGAGTCCCATTGCACACAAGGTGTTCACTAACTGTGCCTAATCAGCCCTAAATGGAATGAGCTCATCCCAGCACTAGCAGTCTTGGCCACTGTCCCTCAAAAACAGTGATAATTGGTGGAAGATACCTTGTGATGTCATATACCTGAGGCTAGAGTACTTGCTGTGTAAGGGAAAGTCTGGCTTTGGTGCCACCTCAGGCTGGGAGTTTTGAAATCTCTTCTCTCGTAACTGCAGTGGGAGTCCCCTAATCACTTCTAGGCTGGCTTTAGAGTAAATAGCACAGTCATCTGCTCTGACACTCTACCCCTGACCCCCTCAAAGTGAGATGCTCAGGGCATTCAGCATGAAGCTCTTCACCTAGAAGACAAATTTTTTCTCCAGGCATCCACCTAAAGGGTAAATGTAGAGCTCCAGAGAGGTTCTTTGTCAATCTGTGTCTTAGTGGGCCTTGCTTGGCAGTAAAGCTGCATGTCTAAGGCAGGAGAAACAAGGGAGTGATGACCCTGCCCTCTGAATGTTTCAGCTCTATGCAGAGAACTGTGGCAAAGAGAAGTCAGCTGACTTTCCAAAACAAGAATGCGATAGCTGTATTTCACTTCAGAAGATGAATTGTAGTAGTTTTTAGCTGTAGAGCTCACTGTTTTCCCAAGATTATGAATACCAAAACTGCAGTGTTTTAAGTCAGAGTGGTGCAGGCTCTGGGAGCCGGGATTTCATATTTCCCTCTGTCCCTTTCTCAAGCACTGCAGAGCTCTGTGTTGTGAGAGCCTTTCCACACTACTCTAGCCTCTACCTCCTGTGAGACAAAACACTGCAATTTGTTCACTGGATCTTGTTTTTAGCTTCTTGATACTACAAAATATTAAATCATCAGGCTTAAGCGGCTCTGCATTCTGGCAGGCGGAAACACCATGAAGAATGAAGCAATCACACTTGGAAGTTTGTAAGGTACAGGCTTCTGGCTTGTTACAGTGGTGATTTGCCCCAAGTTATGTGGTAAATCCGAAAAACTGAATAAATTCTATTGTCAAGGTCACTTTTTCAAAAAAGATTTGGTTTTTCTTAATGTTTTTCTTACTGGACTAAAATATGCTTACAGTGATCAGGAAGAGGGGAGAGAGGGAACTAATTTCCTGGATTTTTTTACATTAATCTGTTACAGAATATTATCAAAATAACTTGACTTTTTTTTTTTTTTTTTCCAGACAAGAGGTGCTGCATTTTTCATCATAGCTGTCATCTGCTTACTACTTTTTGATAATGATGACCTCATGGCTAAAATAGCAGAACATCGTATCCTTTCTTGCTATGTGTAAGAGCGAGTGCCTGTTATTAGGTATAGATTAGAGATAATGTGGAGTTGAATGCACTGAATTAAATATACTTGCGGGTTTTTATAGGATTCTTAACCTTTCAATATTATAGCATGATTTTTTTTTATTTTACTTATATAAATACTGATATTTCCAGCCAAATGAATGGCATTGCTTGCTTTGTTGATAACTTAGAACACAGCTGTAATTTTTAAGTTGTAGTTAAAAGCTCCCTGCTCATTTGCACGTATCAGACCACTTAGGATTGCTAGAAGCTTTTTTGATCAGCTCTCTTTTTTCTTAGAAATTCTAGACATAATGGCTGTAGCCTAAGTGTGGACAGTAAATGGCTGACAGCCTGGCTGGCAGTCTTTTTAGTATATGTGGAAAGATTGTGTTGTGCTTTTGCAAATGAGGTATTCTCAGTTCATCTGCTAAGCTGGAAAGTGATGTGAGATAGCCTGCAGTAGCTCCAACAACAATGGACATTAAGCTGCAATAGAAGCTCACTAACATGCTTTCAAAGCCACTGAGTTTATTGGAAGTGATTCTGAAGTACGTTTTCAACAGTTCTCATCGTAGTGAAGTGTACTGACAAAAAGAGGTACATCTAAGGATGGGCAGCAAAAACAAGGGAAAGTAAACTTTCTCATAGAAGGATGAAAACATGGAATACAGATGCAAATGGTGTATTCAGGAGTAGTATCAATTAATCCACTGAGTTTTCAGTGAGTAAATTAGTTCTGCTTTCTATTAGTTTTCCCAAAAGCTATCAGTATTTTAATCTTTGCTGGATTGTGGTTGTCATTTTTTGTTTTCTAAGAAAAGTTTAAATATTTGGAAACTGGAAAGATACAGATCATATTTTAGACACTTCACTGTTTTAGTGCTTTTAGTGAAAATCAATCTAATTTTTAATGCTGCTGAGTATATTTTTCAAAGTCTGGTTGCCAAAATTAACATAAATCCTGTAGTATGGCTACTGTGCAGTATTTAACAGTGACTATGTTTTCATGTTTTAAAATACTTTTTTCCCCAAAATGTTTTAGCTATTTATTTTCTGTGCAAATACTTCAGTCTTTCATAAATTTTAAGGATCTGGCAACCTTTAAAGCTCTGTTTTCTTAGTTATGCTTCCCGTGATCTTCTGCTATATCTACCTGTTAATTTGGTTATGAAAAAAAAATCAATCATCAAATGAAACTCTTCCTTAATTTTTAATTTATTTAGCTGAGGGGCATCATGACAGTGCTCTTACCCATTTTCTGTATACAATCATTGCTTTCCTGGGTGTTGCAGATCACAAGGTAAAGAACTTCTATTTTAGTAGATTAATATTTGTCTAAGTTTTGTAAGTAAGAATTTCACCATCTCAGAGCTAATCCAAGCCTAAATCAAAACTAAAAAGTTCCAACATCCCCACCCCATATTGGAACTGAACTAGCACTGCAATTTTTACATCTTTAGTACGAGCAGCTTCAATACAGCAAACCAAACCATACAATATTCAACTTGTATGGCTGATAAGGGCTTTGCTGTAATGCGTAGCCTAAAAAGTCTCATTAAAATTATCATAAAGTACTCCATGTCATCAGTGTTCTGGGTGTTCATAGTGCTTTGTATACAATATGTTTCTTGCTCACTTTTGGGGTCTGTGTTTTGTTGCTGCTTCTTTATCTGTCCCCAGTCTTTCCTTTACATTAGACGCTTGTATTTGAAGACACACTCTGATGCTTCTCAGTGGTGGTGTGAATAACTGAGTATCAAAATCTTACCATATGAGATTGAGCTGGCTGATTCTGTTGTTAGAATCATAGAACCATAGAATGGTTTGGCTTGGAAGGGACCTTAAAGATCATCTAGTTCTGTTCCAACTCCCCTTCATTTGGCAGGGACACCTTGCACCAGACCAAGTTCCTCAAAGACTCATCCAGCCTGGCATTAAACACTTCCAGGGAGGGGGCATCTACAACTTCTCTGGGTGACTGGTTCCAGTGTCTCACCGTGCTTATGAAAAATTTTTTCCTAATATCTGAATCTACCCTGTTTCAGTTTAAAACCGTTGCCTCTCATCCTATCACC
>VZSC01013698.1:13151-31329 GCA_013398225.1 Steatornis caripensis | reverse complement strand
CTCTCCTCAACGTTTGTTTTGGTCGCATGGCACTTCTGAGCAGCTCGGGTTTGGAGTGAAGTTCAGAGAGATGCCGAGTGCGTGTACGCACTCTCGGAGCTGCTTTTAAGCTCAGCGGCGTACTGGGCGAGGAGCAGCGCAAAGCTCATCCGGTTCTTCGTGGGTTTAAAAATGCAGATAAGGAGTCATGCTGGTAGAACAAGCAGACGGGATTGCTTTCAANGAAGTTCAGAGAGATGCCGAGTGCGTGTACGCACTCTCGGAGCTGCTTTTAAGCTCAGCGGCGTACTGGGCGAGGAGCAGCGCAAAGCTCATCCGGTTCTTCGTGGGTTTAAAAATGCAGATAAGGAGTCATGCTGGTAGAACAAGCAGACGGGATTGCTTTCAAATACGCTTTTTGCTTACTGTTGTGGCACGCCTCCGTGGGTAAGCTGATTTCTGTAGATTTAGACCTGGGTGGAATGTTTTACCGTTCTTTTAGGAGTTGGCTCTTCATAGCACTTACAGATTTTTCCGTGTAGTATTCTTAAGTGAAATCAGACTGGCGCCAGAGCCCCTGAAACCAGCAACTAGAGTCTTTAGGTAAACATTGTGTTAGAAATCATTCGCACCTCAATAAAATGCAGACCTTCCGTGACGTTTTTTTAGATGAGCTGAAACCAGTAACTGTTTTGAAGGGCAAGGAGTTCTCGCTTCAGTGAGAGCAACGTGGGTATTTTCACGTTTACGTTGGTATTTTGAGGTTTCGTGGTTATACAACCNAACCAGCAACTAGAGTCTTTAGGTAAACATTGTGTTAGAAATCATTCGCACCTCAATAAAATGCAGACCTTCCGTGACGTTTTTTTAGATGAGCTGAAACCAGTAACTGTTTTGAAGGGCAAGGAGTTCTCGCTTCAGTGAGAGCAACGTGGGTATTTTCACATTTACTTTGGTATTTTGAGGTTTCGTGGTTATACAACTCTATCTTGAAGTGTAAGCAAATCGAAGAGGATTTCCACGATGAGCATATCACTAAATTAGCGTTCCACAATTCGCGTGTCACCGACATGTTACCCCAAGTAATGTCAGCATTTAGTATCTGAACTGTAGTTGTGCTGAAGCCCATGAGAGGTTTGGGTTGCTTTTTCCATTAAAAAATGGCCAGCTTTTTTCTTTAGTTTAAGCAGTTGGGGCTGTTTTTTCAGAGCTTTTTTTCTGATTTATCCTGTTTTACCTGTCCAGCGGGGAGTAAGAAGCTGTGAGAGGAGGCGTTAACAGTCTGTTCCAAACGGAAGGAGGCGGTGAAAAGGAACCTAAGAAGCAAAAACTCGGACGTCTCCACCGGTGTCTCTCAAAGAGGACAAGAGGAGTAGCGAGGCTACGGGACGATACCGTTTTTCCTTGTACAGTTGGCCGGTGCATCAGTAATTACCGTTATTTTCTTTGTCTCTGTCTTTCCACAGCTTGCAACAGCCAGTGCCTGAGCTGCGAATCAGCTGCCTTCTGCACGGCTTGCAGAGATCCAGCGAAGGTCCTGCTGTTTGGAGAATGCCAGTACGAGAGCTGCGCTCAGCAGTATTACCTGGATTTTTCCAGCAAGACTTGCCGAGGTGAAAAATAAGTTGCTGCTTTAAAGAAAAAAAGAAAAAAAAACCCGAACTTGCAAGCGCCTTGGCTAAGAATCCGTTCCATCGCAGCAGGGTCTGTGCAGGTGGCCTGCTTTGGGAAGTGTGTATGAGGCGGGGAGTTGCTCAGTGATAGACCACTCGCAAGGTTTTTTACAGTTTTTTTCTCTTTTTCGGCAGTCTGTTGTCACGTGCTTCAGCCTCTCGGTGAAGAAAGATTATTGCAAATCCTTCTCTTGGAAATGATTTAATGAGTGAGCCAGCAAACTTTTCAAGGGTCGGGTCCAGCAATTCATTTAGTCACGGGTCAGCTGAGTAAGGAGCGAGCTTACCGGGCTAAATCTTTTTTAAATGCGTATAGAGCCTTGCGTACTTACCTGCTTATCTCTGTCTTATTAAATGCTGCATCACTGGGTGACTGCAGAAACAACAGTCTGCAGTGATTTAAAAGACACATGACTTAAAAGATTTCCAGAACTCCCACGGAGAGTGTTCCATAGTGGAAATAAGTGAGGATAACGTGGCTTGATTCCAGCTAAGACCAGGGTGTAATACAAATGACTTGTTGTTCGGCGTTCGCTTCCAGCTGGCTTTCTGAACCTAGCTTAACCGAGTCGCTTTGTCCCCTCGACACTGCGGTTCTTCGGAGAGGTGACGTTGTCTGGCGTTTAGGGTGTTGCAGTGAGGCACGGCTCTCGTCCCGGCTTTGTCTTGGGCGTGCTGCATGGACGGGAGTAGGTCAGCTCACTTCAGTGAGTCCTCGTTTTCCCCGCCTCTTGCTCTCGCCCATTTGTCTGTCTCATCAGCCAAGTGCGTCTGCCGTTAAGTGCTGATGCGGACCCTCTAAGCGCCGCCAAGAAGCAAACAGTACGGTTGGCGGCCTGAGTCGTCCTTGGGCACGTGTTCATGCTTGGGATTCTGCTGAAGACTGGAGGGGAGATAGCACGAGGGTACGTGAAGGCAGATCTGATCCCAGCTGGATCCGGTGTGTTTCTGGCCGGCGGACTTCCCAGAGGCACATCTGGACTGTGAGGGACAACCGTGTCATTTTCTGTTGGCCAGAGTCATTTGAAAGCATGGGAATGATGAAGCGAGGTGGATAACTGCTGATGAGCGACTAACTCAGCGTTGGCGGGAAAGGAGCTTGCTCCTTACGGGATAAAGTCAGGCTTTATGGGCAGCAAAACTGTGCCAGCGTTAGCGGGTCTGAGTGCTGAACAAGAGCCAAGCCTGCTCAAATTTGACATAGTTAGAACATGTTAAGGCCAAGAGGGGGAAAAAAAACCCCAAAACCCCCCTATCTTGAGTCGTAGTAAGTCACTGCGTAGAAATCTTGCTTGCTTTTTTTTTTTAAGTATCTCCCTAACAGTTTTTCCTGTGCTCTTTGCTCCTAGGGCTTATATTCCCATAGCTTGTAGGCCCTGAGTGCTAAGCACTTGCATAGGGTGAGTGAGCACCCCAGACAGGACTGCCGTGCAGTGACTGTTCTTTCTTCCAGAGTGTGACTGGAGCTGTAATGCTTGTAAAGGTCCCCAGAAGACCGACTGCCTGCAGTGCATGGAGGGCTACGTTCTCCACGAAGGAGCTTGTGTGGAACAGTGCCCCGCGGCTTTCTATGAGGAGTCAGACACGTGCCAGAGTGAGTTCTTCTTGAGCGTTACTTCTAATCGCGGCTGCCGACACGTGCTTGTCTCCAGGCCGTGCGCGCCTCGCGTTCGGAAGGCACTGTCTAGCTTCAGATCTGGCGCTGCGCTCCAACGCGCACACGCAACAGAGCTGTGGCTCCTGCGCGGGGTTACAGCACAGCGCAGGAAGCGGCTGACGGCGGCGCTGAGCCGAACTCTTTACGTATGACTTTTAGGGTGTGATCAACACTGCCTCCGGTGTCGCCGACCAGACGAGTGCAGCCTTTGCGAAGCCCCGTTTTTCCTCATGGGCGCTCATTGCGTTCACAAATGTGCGAAGCGATACTACGCCGACCGTGCACAGCGGAAGTGCACAGGTAAGCGGAGTGAGCGTGATGTGATGGAGAGGGGCCAGGGTTCTGTACACCGCTTTCTCTCTGCAAGGCTGAGGTGAAGAGGAAGTGCTTAGATGCCGGGTCAAACTTGCTGTTGAGGTGATGCGGCCAACCTGGGAGTCAGATAACGGGCTGTACGTGCATTTAGACGTGCCTAATTCGGGAGGAATTGGGATTCGGTGTGGATGGCTGCTGGTGTGCGTGTATGTGCGTACACGCTGTATATTAAAAAGACAGGTGTTAAACCCGCATTTTTAGAAAGGCTTCAGTTGTGTTTGTGGGTTAACAAGCTGTGTGGGACTTGAATGCGTACTTGGAGCATTTTTTTCGAATTGGTGTAGGAGTTGCTTAAAAACATGTTTCTTCCGTCTGGAAGATTATCTCGGGTTCTCTGTAGTCAGTGGGAAGCCGTGGTCAAATGAGGAGGGAACGTGCGAACGACTCCTTCATCTCAACTCTTTGCCCCTTCTTTTTGATTATTTTTGTCAGGTAAGTGAGACACGAATAGCGGCGGCGTTTCTGTTCTGAGCCCCGGGGACAGCTCTGCGCACCAGTGGCTGCATTGTTTTTGGAGCGTCTCAGTGGGGTTGTGCTTTCCGTCCGATTCAGCTTGTCCTCCTGGGTGCTTGGAGTGTGACAGTGACAGCCTGTGCCACCTGTGTGACAGCACCACGTTTCTGAAGAAGAAGAGTTGCGTTTCTGCCTGTGGCCAGGGTTTCTATGGCAACACGTGGACCAGAGAGTGTGAAGAAGGTGAGTGTCTCTGTGGTAAAGCATCCGAGCTGGTAGGCCTCCAGCAGACTTGAAGGGCAGAAGCCGTGTTCAGTCAGTGGCGTTTTTGGAATTCAGGCTTGTGCAGTTTCGCGTTGACTGTTGAAAGTTGGCAGCTATTTCTCTCCAACTTCTTTGTCTCATAAAACGTGCCCGTACGGTGATTTTCCAAGTGAAGGTACCTAGTTAGGTGTGGAGGCGAGTCTTTCCAATCGCAGCGTCATTTATCTTCAATGTAAAACGAATGAAAGAATATCCTGAGGGAAATCCTTTACTAAATCAACTGTAGTACTTCTCTTTGTTCTGAATGAAGATTCACTAGCGCGTCTGCGGGGCAGGCCAGTGTATGTTGGCTTTGAGTTTCGTGATGGCGAGCTCAGGATGGGAAGTGACTTGCCCGAGCCTCTCAAAATCACAGCGGGGCTTGGGATGGATTGCGGTTCTTCTCGAGATGGCGGTTGTCCGCCTAGGTCGGTATCGAACGGGGCGTTATAAGGGGCTGGTCTGTTATCCGAAAGATGGTTGTGTTAGATGCCAACAAGATGCTAACACGGCCCGTGGTCGGAATTCGTTCAGTAATACTTTTCCCTTCTTTCTTTTTAGCCGGCAAGCATCCCTCGAGCTTCCGTGTGAACAGTACCCTCACAGTAGGAATTGGCGGGGTAAAGCCCCTAGACCTCTCCCTGCTGGGTGTGCGTGATCTGGGTGGTGACACAGGACAGCTCTGGTTCCGTGTCGACAGCCCTCCCTCCAACGGCAAGCTAGTGATGGTGGGGAATGGGAAAGAGGTGCAGCTGAGCAAAGGCGACCGCTTCAGCTCCAGGGATGTGAAGGAGCAGAGAGTCCGCTTTGTGCACAGCAAAGAGAAGTCCAGGTGATTGTGTTGCACCTTTTTTCAAAGCTCTTGCCTTAAAAAAACTTGACGTATCTTGAGAACAGGTATTTGTTCCTTGGAAACATTCTTCCGGTGAAGCACACTTCTCACTGCTATTAAATAAATTGCCGATGTACTTCCACCGTGCCGTAGTATAAATGATGGTGCAAAGCTTCTCTGTTTATGGTATAGGAGCTCAGTGTGACCCAGCTACCGAAATTGTTGTGCTTTGCTGTCTCGTTGTAGGATACTCTGCTGTGAGTTTAAAACTGGCGTGCTAGTCTCATTCTTGCACCAATTTCTTGATGCTGTCAGGAAGATGCTGAAATTACGTCACCGCTATGCGCTGCGGCTTAATCAGCGTTCAGCCGTTGCTTCTTTGCCTGCGATACGAGCTCTCTTAGTGTCCTGGCATAATTAGTGGTGGTTAGTAGCTGGCAATGCTCACGCTGCGAGCGTGTTGCAAGGAAGCAGAATTTTCCTGCTGCCAGGCAATAAGCCAGTCATCCCGCCAAATTTCACGCTTGATTAACATCACCGTAAAGCCTTGGGACTGCACTGATATCCGTGGAATTGTTCCGAATTTCTGCCTGTATGTATTAGGGTGTTCTTTGGTCCGTTGTTTTCGGTAAGACTTTCAGGGCGTCCTCCTGACGCCAAGGCTTAGCTCGCGGTCACTAGACTTAAGGCACGTGTTTCTGTATCAGGCTTGGGTTTTTGTGTGCCTGATAGTCGCAGTGAAGTGTCAGGATCTTGTCTTGAGAAACACGGCTGCTTTACGTTCCGGATTATTGGGCGGAATTATTGAAAAGTAAATAGGAAACAAAAATGCCGAGAAGTGGGAGCTCCCGTTCCGCAGGCAGCTAAGTGACGTTTTTATATAGCAGCGAACAGCTGACATTCAGAATCGGTACTTTATCTTGGAGATGCCGTGCTACGTGGGTAACGTTCGTTAAGGGGAAGTAAAGGTATATTATTACAGCGTTAAAGGTATTTCATTACGTCTTGTGACTGTTGTGAATCTTCAGAAAAAATACTATAAAAACGTGACTGAAAAAACTTGAGCTAAAGCTTGTGTCACTAAGCTAGTCATTTTTATTGAATATATATTTTTTTTATAATTATTGAGGCCTGCAAGAGCACGTCATTAATTCATATCCTCCTGTATTTTGGCTTGTTGGGGACTTGTTTAGGAAAGGACAGTTTTCTTTGAAGGTCAGCGATCAACAGTTCTTCTCCCATCCTGAGGTGGTCAACGTTCAAGCGTTTTCAACACAGGTAAGGTAACAACGCTTGGAAACAACCGCAAATTTTGCACTGTCTGGAGGCCTGGTTTCTTGCAGTGATAACAAAGGAGCTGGGCAGAACTTGAGCTGGAGTTCAGGTCAGGCAAATTAGGCTCAAGTCTCCTTCAGTTGAGAGGCAGCCGAGAGTCCTGCGGAAGAAGTGGGGTTGGGGTAAGCGGCTGAAGAAGCGGGCCCGCGTAATTTTGCTCGTGCGAGGAATTGTCGCTGTGCAATCATAGAGCGGTTATCGGTGAGGGCTAAGGGGTCCCTGCTGTTTGAGTTGGTCTTCAGACGCGCAGGTGGTCTAGTTCAGGCTCTTACTGCAGGGCAGTTGAAGGGTGATTGATCCCTATGGTAGGGACGCTTTGACAGTCAAGAGCATTTACTTACCTGCTCTGTTCTAGGACAGTTGGGAATTAAGTCAGCATGAGCTGTTTCAAGTGCGTCTCTCAAACGGCGCGCCGCTTCTGGGCAGGTTGACGGTACCGTCAGGTGTCCGTGTCTCTCGTTGTTGTTACTTAAAGTCTGTAGCACGATATCGTGGAGGGCCCTCGCCCAAGAGGCGGTATACAGGTGGCACGTTTGTGACTCCTTTTCGAAGGGCAGGCTCTCTAAAATGCAAGGTACGAATTGATGCGCAAGATACGCATTAAGGGAGAGGGCGCAGCGTTACAGAAAGGAGGACTCCTTCAGGCCCAGCCTAGCTGCGTGTGCCGGGCTCAGCCTATCAGCAAGTCATATCATCGCATCCCTCTGGACAGGCTCGGAATCCCACTCGAGCTACACGTGTTCCTCTGATGCTTTTTGCGAGGGCGGTGGATGCGCTGCAGCTGCCCAGCCCAGCGTCCCGCCTGCGGCTGGTCGTGCTGGCAGCGGGTTCGGTATGGACTCACTTGAACGAGGTCCAGGTTTCCAAGGAGGCTTTGCAGCTTGTACGGAGCTTTTTCCCTAGTCGAACTGTCTAGTCGAAAGCTCCGTCGGATCGCTTTGCTTGAACTGAAGTTGTTGTGGCTACTTGGCGTATTCTAGCACCGTAAAGAGACTTTGAAGTGCAAATGAGTCCGCTACGCTTAAGGCCCGTTTACGCCCTCAGAGAGGCTTTAAATGCCTTGATAAAACTGTAGCTGGAAATCTGGCTGTCATCCTTTTAGTGCTGACTCCTTCCTGCCTACAAGCCTGACTCAGCGTCCACCCTCACAATGCGTAATTGAAGAAATGAATTTAATTCAGCCATTGCGGTGCTGGATGGGTTTGTTTCCGAAGGTGCTGGTGCCCTTCCGTGCTTCGTGCTGAGCGTAGCAGGAGTGTTGCCAGCAGCTCAAAAACACGGCAAGCTGCTGACTTGCTCACTACGTACCACGCTGGCGAGCTGCGGGGAGTCTCTGATTTAATGTATCTAGCGTTCCTTATAGGAAACAACTCCTCCCGAGACGCGTAATTTCTGTGGTTCTCTGACAATCTGGGAGACTTTGCGCTGCTTGGGTTTTTTTCCAGTTTGGGGTCCTAGACAGGCGGCAGCTTCAGGGTTAGGAATTAGAATTTTTTTTAATGGCACTTTTGTCGCTTCTAGTCATCGTGTGCCACGTTAGTCACTCCTTCACTTCTGGAAATTTGAAGTGTTCTAGTTTGTCCTTTAGCGTAAGACAAACGGTGGATTTTGATGCTGTTGTGTGTACATTGATTCTGGCTGGGGCTGAAATCCTTGCTCGGTCTAATGTCTTGTTTACCTCAGTAGGACGTTCACCTAAGAAAGAGCTGCAGTCACCGCCCCGGAATACGTAAGGGAGGGTTAATTCTGCCTGCCGATCCGTAATAACCCTGCCAAGTTGTACGCAGGTGAGACGGCAGCAGTTTGCGCTCTGCCGAGTGTTCCCGGGGCTCTTGACTTTGTCTCTGCGGGACCAGCCGGCTCCCGAGGCAAGGTGTTGCTGATGGCGAATGGTGTTTATTGGGGTCGATAGAGACTGCAGGTTTAAACTTTCTTGGCGACGAAGAACCAGGGAGCTAATTTAAACCAGCAGAAACGTGGGCTCTGGGTGATCTTTGTTCTAGGATGAATGAGGCTGTGTGGAGTCTGTGAAAATAAGGAAATAATGATGCTAACGACGGCCACGTTTGCTGCCTTCGAGATGGACTTTATCAGTTTGAGCCAAGCAAAAGCACATCCTTCGGCGTTAGCTGATTGCCTCCTTTCCACTTAGAAGTGTTAATTCAAGCCTCTGCCTCTCAGTTTGGCTCGCTGCTGCTAGGATCCCGCACAGGTTATTCTCCCCCTCCTGGCATTCTTCCTTGCTTCCGTTCGTCCCTTCTCTGCGGCTCCTTCTAAGCAGATAACCTGGGCACGCAGGTTGTGTGGGGTCTTATCCTCAAGCATCAGTGCGCTGAAAGACGTCCGAGTTACTGCGGCTGCAGGTTATACACAGGGGGAGCGTCGCGTGTCCCCGTCCCCGATGACCCACCCTGGACCGCTTATTCGCAGATAGGAATCTTTAGCATCCGAGTTGCGTTCCGGTTGGGCCTGCGGACTTGCCTGTACCGTGTAGACCTTCCCAAATAGTTGAGGTCTATGTTTCCGTATAAATTTCCATGGGTGGTAATAAGGCAAAGCGATGTCCCTTGCCTCTTGTCCGTGCAGACAGCAAAGGGAATACGCGCCCTAGCTGACAGCTAGATTGCCTTCTGTATAAATGTGCCGAGTTTTTTTTCTTTTCCTAAGCTTGCTATGGCACGAGAATCTTCTCTTAATGTAACAAAGTCAGCCTAGATTGCTAGATATCCTTAGATCTGCCCGCTGCAGGGAGAGCGTGGAGAGTGATTCTCTGCTGCTTGGAAATAGGAGGTTTCCAGGGATGAAGTGAGCTCATTTCCTTAACCCCACAGTTTTCGTTCCAGACTTTGACCATGATCAAATTGCTAAGGTTTGTCAAACACCTAAGAGCTGCTTTTGTCTTTCAGACCCCATACGTGTTCAGAAATGAGGCCCTCCTTGTCCCCAGAGGGAAAATCGGAACTATAACAGAACGGTTGCTCGGTGTGAGAGACAGTGACAATCCTCAGGACGTCGTGCTGGTGGTTTTAGAGCCGCCGCGTCACGGGCGGCTCGTCAGACCTCCTGGAGACTCGGCTTCTGCGGTCCCCGTATTCCACCTGGATGACCTTGCCGGCGGACTGCTGCGTTATGCTCACGATGGCTCTGACACTCGGGATGATGCGGTTCTTTTGCAAGTGAACGACGGGTACCACTTCCAGAACGTCCTGTTCCACATTAAGATTGCTCCCGAGGTATGTGCTGTGACATAAACCCTCGCAGGCAAATCAGAAGTCTGGAGAAGTATCGCTATGTCCGAGAGGTGTCACTAATCCCGCATTACTGACAGGTCAGAGACAGGAGAAAGAAGTGGATTGACTTGACTTTTGGAAGTCACCTGAATTCTTGCTTTGCGACAGGAATGGTTTAGCTCAAATTGTGCAGCTTGGACAATTCAAAGCCCGTCGTTATTTGATAAAANTGACAGGTCAGAGACAGGAGAAAGAAGTGGATTGACTTGACTTTTGGAAGTCACCTGAATTCTTGCTTTGCGACAGGAATGGTTTAGCTCAAATTGTGCAGCTTGGACAATTCAAAGCCCGTTGTTATTTGATAAAAAGGTTTTTCCGGAGTTGCAGGTGACAGTTTTGCACTGGTAGGGGCGTTGAGTTAGACAATAAGTGGGTGGCGGGGAGAGAGCGCTGACGAGACAGGCAAACCAGTCACCGGGCTGGTGGGAGCGTGGTGGGAGTCAGGAAAGGACCGCGCGTGAGCTGAGCGACTTGGCTCATGAGATGCATCGCCGGTACTTCGGCGGTCGTGGCGCCTCCCAAGGTCGGGGCCTCTGCTGTTCACCCAGCGTTGCTCCACTGAAATCTTTCACTTGATGCATCTTCCTATTTGATAACTTCCCTAAGGACAGGGCACGGATACCTAAGTTCAGAAATTCTGAAGAAGTATTTTAATTTTCCTTTCTCGCTTTCATTGCAGTTCGTAGCTTAAGAACGGTTGTTTGTTTCTTCTGCGTTTGGGCATGAAGCGGCACTTTGTATGGAATTATGTAAAGATTCCAGCAGTAAAATTCGGAACATCGGTGCGTTCCCATTTGGTTATGAAACAAGCCGCAGCCAAGCAAGGCATTAAATACGTACAGCGTGTGGGGTGGAGAAAACTAAAGTTGCTGAAGTGCTTGCAAGCATTTCAGTTACAGTGTTGTGGCGTTGTAATAGAAGGGAAAAAAGCTGAAAATTTCCTTATCCCTTAGGTAATGTGACAGAGGAATGAAAAATAGAGCTGTCAGAGAAGTGGTCCGCTGTTTGCAGCCTTGCAGTGCACGGGTCTGAGAATTACGCAACCTCTGAGTACTTCCACCCCGCGAAAAGGAGCTAGGAGCAGATGCTATTACCCCTCTTTTGTCCTCTTCCCTGCCGTATTAGATGCCTTCCACAGCAGCTTGGGCATGAAAATTTCAAGTCAGGTTTACAAGCGTTACGTGCGGTCTGTGCAGTTCGCACTAGGAGGGGCTGATCCCGTGTGGAGCCCGCGGGTGCTCCTAAAGCTGCCGTAGTAATTAATGATAATTTGGGCCGTGACTCACGCATCAGTCTGGGAATGAAGAAGGGGTTGCTCTCAAGGCTGGTGCTGAGTTGTTAGACTTCTGGAATAAGAGCGGCCCTGCCTGTGGTTTCTTTACCCAGATCACTTAACGTGGCCCTAAGGAGCCTGTATAAGATCCGAAGGACTCTAAAAATGCCTGGGCACGGCTCTGGGTTTTTTTGTGACACGCTTTTTTTTTTTTGCTGTTGATTAAGCAGGTCCTTGTAAACGCCAGCGGGCGTGAATTGCTGAACATCGTTTCTTTTATGAGCCAATTTTGCGCTCCCTCGTCTCTCATTATCTTTCCAAGTCTCTCTGTGCGGCGCTTGGCTGCAGAGAAGAATGAAGGCGGTGACAGAGGTGAGAGCGGAGCCGCTTTTAGTATGAGGGTAGAGCTGGCAGATACCCAGCTCCTGCCTCATCCTAATTATCGCCTTTGTGCGGCGGCCTTGGGAGCTGAAATACACGCAGGATTTGTTTCTGAGAAGGTGCTGTTGAGACACACACACACACAAAGGCATTTGGGTTTGGTTTTTTTTTTTTCCCCTTGGTTTACGTCCAAAGGTTGCTGAAGAGCCTCGTGGGACCCTGGCTGGAGATGTGGAAGTTCAAGGTGCGGCTCTTGAACCGCGTTGCTTAGTCTGGGCGCACGGAGCTTGTTGTAATGTGCTGCCGGATGGTTTTTCGTAGTAGGTCCTCGTGTGAAAGGACATTTCTAGGATTCCTGGTCAGCGGGCTCGGGCCGTATAAGTCCCGGACATTAATCCAGGGAAGCACTGCAGCGAAAGTGTGAAAACATAAATGAAGGACAACATAACCTTCTAACCATCAGCCGTTAGAGGGGTTTGTTTCTTCACAACAGTGGTGCCTGCAAGGCGCTCTTTTCAGGGCCTTTGGTTGCTGGCAGCCTGCTTTTCCCTGTTTGCCCCCGTCCAAACCCTCCGTTTGGCCTACTGCAGTCTGAACAGCTGGCCTCTATTTTGAGAGCTCTTGATGACGACTTGCACTGCTGTGTAGTTTTCTTGGCGTTCTCGAACAGTTACAGCTTCTCTGAAGATACTTCGAGGCCTGCTGGTGCTTCGTTTTTGGCAGAGGACCTCCAGCGGTGCTCCGGTGGGGAATAAGGATCCCATGCTCTCGAAAACATGATCACAGGCTACGTATCGTAAGTCAGAGGAGGTCAAACCTACCCACGTGTGATCTGCCCGTTGCTGATGGGATGTGGAAGCCTTTCTTCTCTGAGAAGCTAGGGGGATTGCAGGAAAAAGACAAAATACGTTTGGTTTAGGGGATCCCCAGAGGAGATCCAGCTAAGGGACGGTCTCCAGGATATTTGCAGTGCGAGGCACTGCATCTTGCTCTGCCTGGGAGCACGTAGCTGAAGCGTGGACCAGGGAGCACGTTCGCTTCCCCGGGCTCTCAGGAAGCGCTTTACGCGTGCTGTGAATTCATCCCCACAGTTTGCTGACCGTATGCTCAGGTATCGGTTTAAAAAACCAAAAAAACCTGGTGTCGTTTGAGCCCTTTTGCTGGACGCAGAGTGAGTAATCAGATCAGACAATAGCTTGTCGCTACACGCGTTTTTAAAAAGATTGCCGAACCAAGAGACCCGTCTCGTGAACGTGCTCTTATGGACAAGCGGGATCACCACATCAAAGCCAGGTGGAAACGACATGACATTACAAAATGCCAGACTGGTTTAGTGTGACCAGGGAAGGAACATTCAATCACGTAGTTACCAAAAGCCAAAGCTTTCCCTGTTTATAGCAAAACCACAACCTGGTATTTAATTAAAACTCACTTAGAACTATTTTATTTTCCAGCAGTGCATTTTGCCTGTCCCTCTTGGAGGTGTGGCTGCTCTCTTTTCTCTCCTTACACAATAAATCCAGGGACCTTTCTGACCTTTTTAGTTGGTTCGCCGTTGCGGAGTTATGCTTTGCCGGGCCTATATGTGTCACGATGCGATCGAATCGGTAAGGTCAGAGGAAAGCTATCACACACATTGGCAGGGTTCTGTTGGCTGGCACGGGGTCTGGTTTTCTTCTTTTCTTTTTCTTTTCTTCTTCTTCTCTTTCTTTCTTTGAAAAAATAAAGCCGCCGTTGGGCTGGGCAGCTCTAGACCTGACACCGTCTAAGATCGTGCGACATTTAAAAATGAACACTGTGCAGCATAAGTGTAGTACAAATTAAATGGGTCAAAGTTGCTCGGCAGGCACGTCAAAACGGACGTGGAAACATCATCCATTAATGTGATTTTTATTTTTTTTTCCCCCCACAAGCATCTTTTTAGCTCTCTCTGCTGTCCCTGGTGCAGGTTCAGAAGAACGTAGTAAAGAGTCATTATCACTTTTGGGGTGACAAGTGGTTACGTGGAGTAGTAAACAAGAAGGAAGGTGGTCACTTAGATGCTGCAGTCAGGATCTTGACCGATGATGCAGTTCACCGCAGCCAGTTTCAAGGTGAATCTGCAGAAATCAAGAGGAGGAGTCACATTTGCAGTACCTGGGCTTGGAAGAAAGAACCATGGCACGGAAGGGGTCACGGGGATTTTGGCGGCCTGTCCGACAGAGCATGAGCTAACAAAGTAATTCAGAGCCAAAAAGGGCTGGTATGGTCCTTGAACGCCCGAGTAGTGTTACTGAAGGACGCGAAAATGGTAGTGAAACCGTTGCTGCATCCACTCCTGACATCCACATTTCAAGAAGCTTGAGTGAGTGCTGGATAAATACTCATTTGGGAAAACAGCCGCAGGAATATTTTGAGGGTTCGAAAACCCACCAAGCAGCAAAAACACTTCGATGGATGCTCAGGCAGACTTCAGTTCTACAAAAACGGTGAAGAGATGACTTGACCACGGCTCTAAGTCCCCACACGGAGAGAAGATGTTTGATCTAGAAGGCTTCCTTATACAAGTATGTTCTAGCTTAGCAAAAAAAGGGGTGTGGGTTTGGTGCAGTATGTCCTAAGCGACATTTGCTTCGCTGATTTCTGTATGTTAAACTGCTTCCGTTCAAGCAAAGGATGAAAAACTGTCACGTTTCGTGTTTCTGCCAAAACTCGTCACTAGCGTTTGCGTACCCTTAAGTTCAATTTTCCCCCGCCTTGCAGAAAAGCGTGAGAGTGGTCTTGGACCTGCTCGTGGAGAGGTGATAACAATTACAGGTTTGTGTGAAGATAGCGGAGGTGCCACAGAGAGATACTTTTGAACGGGTGAGAAGCTCTTCTTCTCTTAAGTTCCTTTGAAAGGTGCGTGTTTTCAGAAATAAACTGAAGAGACGTGAGAGAAAACGTGGATCCAATCAAACTAGCGTAGCAGACTGCATTCTCTTGTTTCACGTGTTGGTAGTAGTGAATTTTCCACTGCGCCGCGCAGATAAGTTCTGTCAAGACAGGTTAAAAGTCAAGCGGAGAGAGAATGAGGATGGTGGTGGAAGACAAAGTTATGGAGGGAGACTGAGATCAAGAAGGTTTAGGGGCCAGCCACTGGAAATTAGAAACACTGGAGGACGAGGTCAGTTCTGCGGGGTGAGAGCTGGGGCCGAGGGATATAGGTGAAGGATGCCCAACCGTTTCCTGAAGCGGACGTTCCAAAACACTCCAATTCCAAAATACTCTGCTTGATCCTTTTCCCTTGAAAACCTCTTTCCGTCAGTGCAGCGTTGCTGACATTCAGGTAAGCCTTTTTCTGCTGTCCCCGTGCCTGCAGAGTGACGGAGGCCCTCGGCTGGTGACAAATTCCTTGGTCTGGGTGCCCCAGGGAGGCATGCTACAGATCTCCAAGACGATTCTCCACGCCGAGCTACCCGGTGCCCGTGACTCCGAGATAACCTACACCATCAGCAAGGACCAGCCAAGACGTGGTAAGTATCTTTGGAGTTTTGTTGTCAGAAAGCAGCTGTAGGGCGTTGCTTTTCACCCCACGTGCCCCGAGGTGTCCGTCGCTAAATAGAAGTGCATGNTCGAAAACCCACCAAGCAGCAAAAACACTTCGATGGATGCTCAGGCAGACTTCAGTTCTACAAAAACGGTGAAGAGATGACTTGACCACGGCTCTAAGTCCCCACACGGAGAGAAGATGTTTGATCTAGAAGGCTTCCTTATACAAGTATGTTCTAGCTTAGCAAAAAAAGGGGTGTGGGTTTGGTGCAGTATGTCCTAAGCGACATTTGCTTCGCTGATTTCTGTATGTTAAACTGCTTCCGTTCAAGCAAAGGATGAAAAACTGTCACGTTTCGTGTTTCTGCCAAAACTCGTCACTAGCGTTTGCGTACCCTTAAGTTCAATTTTCCCCCGCCTTGCAGAAAAGCGTGAGAGTGGTCTTGGACCTGCTCGTGGAGAGGTGATAACAATTACAGGTTTGTGTGAAGATAGCGGAGGTGCCACAGAGAGATACTTTTGAACGGGTGAGAAGCTCTTCTTCTCTTAAGTTCCTTTGAAAGGTGCGTGTTTTCAGAAATAAACTGAAGAGACGTGAGAGAAAACGTGGATCCAATCAAACTAGCGTAGCAGACTGCATTCTCTTGTTTCACGTGTTGGTAGTAGTGAATTTTCCACTGCGCCGCGCAGATAAGTTCTGTCAAGACAGGTTAAAAGTCAAGCGGAGAGAGAATGAGGATGGTGGTGGAAGACAAAGTTATGGAGGGAGACTGAGATCAAGAAGGTTTAGGGGCCAGCCACTGGAAATTAGAAACACTGGAGGACGAGGTCAGTTCTGCGGGGTGAGAGCTGGGGCCGAGGGATATAGGTGAAGGATGCCCAACCGTTTCCTGAAGCGGACGTTCCAAAACACTCCAATTCCAAAATACTCTGCTTGATCCTTTTCCCTTGAAAACCTCTTTCCGTCAGTGCAGCGTTGCTGACATTCAGGTAAGCCTTTTTCTGCTGTCCCCGTGCCTGCAGAGTGACGGAGGCCCTCGGCTGGTGACAAATTCCTTGGTCTGGGTGCCCCAGGGAGGCATGCTACAGATCTCCAAGACGATTCTCCACGCCGAGCTACCCGGTGCCCGTGACTCCGAGATAACCTACACCATCAGCAAGGACCAGCCAAGACGTGGTAAGTATCTTTGGAGTTTTGTTGTCAGAAAGCAGCTGTAGGGCGTTGCTTTTCACCCCACGTGCCCCGAGGTGTCCGTCGCTAAATAGAAGTGCATGGTTCTGGTTACTTTTGGGGAAAAGGGTGTTCTCCACGGATCGAAGGGAATGTGTTTCTTGCGTGGTGTTTTGCTCCCAGCGGATAGCATTCAAGGGAATCTTTCCTTACAGTACTACGCTGAATAAGTGCTGCTAACCTCCTCTTTCTCCGATTCAAATGCAAAGTAACGAAGCGCTACCGTCCTGCCCGGTAGTCTGAGCTTCTGCAGCAGTGTTTCTCTAGTGGTAGTGAAATCGTGGTGGACGTACGGCCTTGTGAGAGCAGAACCTTTCTCCCTGCCAAGAGATAACATTCTGCGACGCATGTCTGGTTTAGGAGCAGCATAGAGTAATATCTGCCTCTAGAAACCGCTGAGCAAAAGTTTGCCGTGAAGAACTGGAGAGCTCCCTAAATTCCACGAGATTTGATTTAATTTCTGTTAGCGGAAGGGGTTACCGACTCAAACAGAGATTGGTGGCATTTGCATCCGTGTATAATTCTTGTCTCCGAATTCCTTTTGAGGGGCTCTGATCTCGTCTCTCGGAGTAACGGCTTTCACAAGCGACCCCGTGCATAGGGCTGCAGCTTAGAGAATATCGTCCGGACCCCGGCCAAGGAGGGGTGTGGAAGGCGCTGGGATTTGTGGCCGAGGCACAAACTGAGAGAAACTGGAGGGAAAAGAGAAGATGCCGTATGTGGAGGGAAAGGAGACGCGGACAGGACCAAAAAATGTTATTTTCCCACTCAGCATCACCATTTTGTTCCCCAGAAGCATGTCTTTAAATGATATATTGTGCACTTCTATGAAACCGTATCATCGCTTTTAATACGCTGAGCCAGATAAAACTAGAGGATCCCGTTAGCAACATCAGTGCTCGGTTTTTGCTTTTTTTGCTGCTCGTTGCTGCGTTTTTGGGGTTTTGTTGCTTTTTGCTGCTTCCCGCAACAGCTGCCAGTACCTGCTAGAAACGTAGATCGTGTTATTTTTGCAATTTGGAAGAGAAGTAGTTCATTTGTATTCCCCCTTCGGTTTTCTGCAGATGAAGGACTGTCTTCTCATTTTTAATAAGCATTTACAGGAAAACAAGAATTTTTCCCCGAGGAGCTTGTCTCCCGCTGCCTAGCCCCAACCAAAATTTATAATCCTGTATTTGTATCGCTATCATTATTTCTACTGTAATGAATTGCAATAACACAAACGGGTTTGTAGCTGCAGGTGAGGAATAAGCAGTAGAAATCAATGATCTTTAGATTTTATCGAAAACACGCTTTTGCGGAAGGGGAGGAAAAAAACGAGACAGAGAAGTGCAGAAAGTGGGTCATGAATCAAGGAGGGCTTATCTGCCTATCTTAGGATTTGACTAATGGAAAAGGTATTCATACCTGTAGCAAATACACGATTTGATGTTTAGATGGGAAAGAAAACCGCTTTAGAATTAGCTGCTGCAATTCTATAGCGCAACTGCGTGGTCAAAGAAGGCTTCCTGCCCTTTATGTCAAGACTCTGAAGCCAAACAAAAGGGACGTAATTAGGGGAGGAAGACCTCTGTCCAGTTCCCGTCCTTCCGCAGAGCTTGATTTGGTTGTGTACAATTGGGCTCCGAAGAACGCTTGGCCTTCCTAAGGATCTCTTTATGCTGGACCTCCTGTTTTGTCCCTAGAGACAGAGCCGGTGTCTTCCGTGGCTGTCCTCCCAGCGCGCAGGGTGCCTCAGCACAGCTCGGTTAAGGGCAAAAAATACTTCTATAGGAGTAGGTATTCACAGAATCACGGAATCCCGGAATGGTAGGGGTTGGAAGGGCCCTCCGGAGATCCCCCAGCCCCAACCCCGCTAAAGCAGGTGCCCCCAGTGCAGGGGGCAC
>VZSC01013698.1:0-13043 GCA_013398225.1 Steatornis caripensis | reverse complement strand
CCCCCCGCTAAAGCAGGTGCCCCCAGCGCAGGGGGCACAGGGACGCGTCCAGGCGGGGTTGAATCTCTACGCAGAAGGAGACCCCACAGCCTCTCTGGGCAGCCTGGGCCAGGGCTCGGGCACCCTCGCGGCAAACAAGTTCCTCCTCACGGTCAGGGGGAACTGCCCGTGCTCCAGTCTGTGCCCAGTGCCCCTCGTCCTGGCGCTGGGCACCGCTGAACAGAGCCTGGCCCCGTCCCCTGCACCCCCGCCCTTTAGATAGCGATGAGCACTGAGGAGATCCCCTGCCAGCCTTCTCCTCCCCAGGCTGAACAGACGCAGGTCGCTCAGCCTCTCCTCGTAAGAGAGATGCGCCGGTCCCCTCATGGTCCTTGTTGCCCTGTTGTTAGACCCTAAGCTGCTCCGCGTGACCTACATTCTTGGAGGATGAAATTTCTGAAGCCAATGAAAAGTGACGCCCGTGTCCACTCTTCTTAACGCCAATGACACCACAGTGCCTGAATCCTCTAGGCAGCTCTGGAAATGGCAGCTCTGTAGCGTCCGTGTATTTCAATAAATTGCCTGAGTGCGCGCAGGTCGTGCGTTCTTGTGCGTGACCTATCAACAGGTGCTTCTCTACTTACAAAAAGCTGTTTCAAATGAAACGGTAATCGTAAACTGCGTCAGTAAACATCACGGAATTGTTCCTTCTGGTCGCGTTAAATACGAATCTGTAAGAAGACACACAGGCGTGCATGTCGGTTAGAGCAGCTATGTGTTCTGATTGCCTCTTCTCTACTTTGGGAGGGATAAACGACGTGCGGGCCCTGACTCCTTTGGGGGTGTGATTAGCATCCTTAGAAATCACACGAAAGATTAAGGTAGTGAACTCCCATGAGCAAAACCGTAAGATTGGGAACGTAATTAGGGCACTGATAAGGGAATATTAGCATAGGGT
The DNA here is from genome assembly GCA_013398225.1 of Steatornis caripensis. NCBI lineage: Eukaryota > Metazoa > Chordata > Aves > Caprimulgiformes > Steatornithidae > Steatornis > Steatornis caripensis. Next base: position 12,106 of record VZSC01013698.1, on the reverse strand, counting down.
TTGATGGTAAAATGCAAGTGTGGTATTCCAGCTTGCTGAATCATTCTTTGATTGCTCCAACTGTCCGAGGGTGGTTTTAGGAAATGAACTGGGAGAGCTTATGATGGGTATTTTCCGTAACAGAATGATTAACGCTGTAAGGAGACTTGAAGTGACTTGGAGTATACGTGGCTTCTGAATTGGTAGCCGTGAGGGATGCTTTCAAAGACTAGCAGAAAAGCACAGTATACAATTAATAAGTTATTTAAAGAGCAACTGAATTATATGTAGTCAAGAATAGGAAAGATAGGAGGAACATACAAGTTTTAACAGATCATGCGTTGACTCCAAAGCAAGTAAATTCCATCGTGAAACGGAAAAACACGCGATTTATTTCGGTACTGTAGCTCTTTGTCAGGTTTTATTTTCATTTAGCGTGTGTGGTTAGGGAGAAACGTTGATGTCGGTGAAATGGGTGACCGTGGTTTTGATACCGTTCTCCTGGTGGGTAGCGCTTGGCTCTCCGAGTTATTTTGTTAAAGTCTGTTGAGCATTAGTAGTGACGTCAAAATCCAACCCTGGCAGGCGTCTGTGAGGAAAGCTGATAACCAGTGGGACATGCCCTCATCCTGCTCTTCTCTGTCGCATCTGCAATGAAGCCGGTGATGTTTCAGTCCGGCTGAGAAGCTGTTTCTAATACAGAAGAAAATCAGAAATAAGCTGGATGTTAGAGACAGAAAACCTACGTACCCTTTGGAGTAAGAGCTAAAAACCAGGGCGTACACAGCCTTCTACACAGCCTGTGGCACAGAGGTCCTCTACTGCGTCTGCTCAAGAGCTTTTTCAGTTGAAGACTTCTGTTCGGAGAAGTCGGTTGGGTACGCGTTTTGGCATAACAAGTTCCTAGAAGAGCCAGAGAAGAGGTGACCTTGAAGAAATGAGTATGCTGTATTCCGATACTTACATTGTACCCTCGAGGGGAAGACGGATAGTCTGCTGCAACCCCCTTTAACCCTGGTTGTGGCTCCCTCTCTTGTCCCTCCACAGGAGCTCCAGAAAGCGAGGCACGTCCTTTGCGTCTGTTTTTCTGCCCAGTTTATCAAAGGGGCACGTTTCAAGGTTGAAATGGGCTGCTCAGTGCGCAGAAGGACGTTTGGGGAGTTGAAAGTCGCGCATCCTGGTCTTCGCTTGACCGTGTATTTCTTCTGCGTGCTCGCACAAGTCACTTGAGCGGCCCTTTGCCAAAACTGGAGATCCGATTCCCCTGTGTCAGTGGGATGTTGCAAGGTCCATTAGCGGGTTTTGGGACCTCTGCCGCTGTTTGCGTTAGTCCCACCAGATGGAAAAAAGCTAAGACTTGGTGGGCATTTGTCTTGGATGCTCATTAATTGGGGGAAAGGTGAAAGGCGAAAATTCCTCCTTGTTTGCTCACAAGTTGTGCCCTGGCTGTTCCTCTTTGCTTTTCCCAGGTGAAGTGGTGCTTCTGGTCCCAATGCCGGCAGATGGCCCAGCAGGCTCGTGGCAGCTTTTGCCCGACGGAAGAGCAGCCTCACCGACGACCTCTTTTACCCAGCAGGACATCAACGAAGGCATTGTGTGGTACAGGCACTCTGGATCTGAAGTAGAGAGTGACTCCTTCCAATTCCAGGTACTCCTTCAGCATTTTCACGGGGGCTCACACAGCGGTTCTCCGGGCGTTTTTCTCTGAGATGGCTCGGTCTGCCATTCCCTGTATCTTATGACCCAAAGTTTGAGTAGATACACATAAATGAATACATGCATTCACACACAAGTGTGTGTGTAAATATATATTTATGTTTACATACAAACTTACGTGCATGTAAGTGCGTGCTGCTTGCCTGCAGATGCGTATGCATGTGCTTATGTGTCAGGGTGGACACAACCCATCATTGCATCGGTGGGAGGCTCGTACTCAAGAGAGCTTTATTGCACGCGGATGCCCAGGTTCTAATCCGTGGCAGCGGAGCCGGCCAGCTAGCCGCAGTGTCGAGCCACGTGCAGTGGCATTAACCTTCTGAATGTCCAGTCAGCTGTTGCAGATCTGGAGAAAAGTGTCTTTGAAGTAGCATCTAACATTTAAGCTACTGAACTAAGAGCTGGCCTGATTTTCTGTAGAGCAGTTCCATCTCAGGGAGCAAAGGGGTTTGTAGAAAAGCAACGACGCTGTCCTAGTGCCTGCTAGCTTGTCTAAGCAGGAAAGCTCTCCGAGATCAAGAGTCTCCAGAGCGAATGGGCAAACAGATTTGCACTTACAACTTGCACAGGATGTAACTAGCAGGCTTATAGCATCCCATCGACATGACACAGTGCGTCCCGAGACTGATACTTGCTGTGACAGTGATCCCTCCTCCACTGGCCTTTTGCCTGTGGGCTAAGATTGTCCCTCGCGGACACCTTGCTGATACGCTTGGACTTGCTTTTCGGCAAGAAATAGGAATAGGAAATGCTTTTTTGCCTGGCAGTCCTTAGGAGAGGTCGCAGAGCAGGCAACAGAGAGCATAACTCCTGCCTCTCTTGTAACCTGCTGCCTCCTTTCCACCACCCGTCTTTGAGATGCGGCTGGTCCCAAGGGACGAGGGAAAAGTGGGGACGCGGGTCCGGGTAGCCACGCGTTTGGCCGTCCTAGAGGTCTTCCAGCTGGGTGCCGAATCTGCACGAGGGGACCCTTGCAAGAGGTCCTCTGACCTGCGCTCTGCTGAGGCACCCTTGTGGTCCAGACCCCTGTGGAAGGACTTCCCCGTGCGAGGTGGGTTACTGCAGCTCATATCGCGGCCGTTTTGATGCCCCGTTTGCGGTTCAGACAGGACGTCTGACCCCTTGATGCTGCACGGCAAACTCATTGCCCTCTCCTAAAGCCTGTAATATTTACTCCAAGCGCAAAGTGTTCCGAGTGCCTTTTTTTAAATTGTTTGTTTTGCAAGCCCCAAAAGCCAGGAACCCTCCTGCTTTCTGCGGTCCCTAAAATAATAATTTAAGTTTTGCCACAGAGTGCCACTTCTTGCAAACAGAGAAAAAGGTACAAATACTCCCCAGCAGATGTAATACTGAAATAAATCCCACCTCCCCGCAGGTTTAACAGCCGTAAAAATCCTCAGACAGGTCCTCGCTGTTTGCTTGGAAGGTTTAACAGCCTCCCGTAACGCTAAGCCTATGCGAACTCTTGCGTGCAGTATTTGTTACATCTGGTTTATAAGGCAGAAGCTATTACTGTAACACCAAAGAGGCAATTAAGGTAATTTCTAAAGTAATTAACGGAAGTGATAATGAGGAATTTGTGAGCGTCTGTGTTGAGCAAGCTAATCTTTAGCTTAATTGCTACATTCCTCTTATAGAGTATGCGTTTTGCGCGAGTTAAACGTTTGATTTTAGTATCTCGGAGCGGTAGCAATAATTGCACGGAGAGACCTACCGAGAAAGGAAACCGCGATTGCCTGGGTCACATCAGGAGGTCGTAACACATCTGTCTGAGTCTTGAACCGTGGATTGGCGCACCTCAGAAAGGGCCGACGCCTTGTTTTCGTCGGTATTTTGACAACTACCACTCAGAGGACAGCAGCTCAGAACAGGTCCGGCCAACGGCTAAAATAATTCCACTCGTTTCAGCAGGGCACGCGTTTTCATGCATTTTCTTGAAGTGAAGCTTGTGCTGAGGTCCGTTCTTGCTCGCAAGGTGCGCTGTTGAATTCAAGCGCGGACTTCCGTCCGTACTGAAAGATAAAGCCGTAGCTGAGTCTAACAAAGAAGTTGGCTGTATTTCTTTGGGTCCTCGCCTTATCTCGATTGCTGTGAACATTTGCAGGCTTATCTCTAGGGGATGATTTTGGTAAATTTTTACAAATTCAATAGTATTTGCCTTATATGCCACTGCTGCAGGTTTGCTATTAAAAGTTAGATGCCGTTGACTTGACTTGGGTGTTACAGTGGCGCACGGAAAAATTTGATGGGTCTCTGTGAAACACGAGCGCAGCCCATCTTGGAAGATGTTGGGATCGCAAGGCAGCGCCGTTGCTGAAAGGCCAGTTACCTTCACCTTGTCAGCACAACTGGTGGTCATTTTGAGGGTGGGAGGAAGGTTTAAAAACCCATTCTTTTTTCTGTTCTTGTGACGAGAAGTTCCACTAAGCTGTACAGACAGTGGGAGTAAAATTCAGCAAAACTGCGGCAGTGACTGGGGGAAGCAGGAACGAATAGCAGGTCGGGAACTGCCAAACAGATCTCTTTCTAAATGTTAATCAAGAGATAAACCATTTCGGGGTTGTACAGGCAATAATGGAGAAACTGGTTAGCATTTAAAGGCCTTAGTTCCCATCAACTACCATTGGTGTGTGCGCGTTGGGTTGGTATCTGCTGGAAAGGTGTGTCTTTGCCTTCCCAGACCAGGAGGAGAGGAGAGGGGAAGTATGAAACCGGTCTAGAAATGCAGTGATGTCCTCTGTCAGCTATCCATTCACGTGATCTTTCCTTCCCAGGTGTCCAACTCGGCCGGTCCACAGAGCAGCTTGGAAAGCCACGTGTTCAACGTTGCTGTTCTCCCACAGACACCCAGGGCACCTCAGCTTTCCCTTGGCTCCTCTCTACACATGCCTGTAAGTGTGAACGGAGACCACCGACTCGTGGGTTCTGTATTCCCGCTCGCCGTGCGGCAGCGCACGGCGACCAGAGCCTCGCACAGAGCACTGAGCACCGAGGGTTGATTCCCGTAGTCACTATTGTCCGTGCTGTTGTGCTTGATTCAAAGATTGAACTAAATCTGTGGAACATAGTATAAGCACCAGACCGATAACCGGAGTAGAAATGGGCAAAGAAGACAGGTTAGAAGAGTAAATGATGGAGAGGGGAGAAAATACCCATAAAAAGTTGAAAAACTCCGCATTGAAAGTGATGAATGTATAGACTGGAAAGGAGAGAGAGGGAGAGAGAGAAGAAAAAACACGTTTAACATGTTTTTATGGAATCCTTACCCTTTCCTGAGAAGCCATTAGGAATGGTAAGAATGAAAAACTGTGGGTTGGAGAGATTGTAAGGAATACATCTTGCCAGTAACTCCACGGCAAACTTTATCAGAACTGTAGCCCGCCCACATTGGAAAGTTTTCATCCGTCATTCTGACATGAGGAACGCAGACTGTGTGTACGTGGCAGACATTCAGACGAGCCCATTATATCCGCGTCCGTGGAACCGAATTACCTTTTCCCGCAGCATCAGCTCTGGGAAGGACCGTTTTGATAAGACTGGTCTCTCTAACGTAGTTTTTCCCTGACCGTTAATTGAAAAGATGACCTCAAAGTTTAAAGTTGGTTTTGTGAGCTCTCCGCCTTTGGTGCGTGCCTTCTCCGTGCGTCCCCATCGCATCGTGTGGGTGAAGTCCAGCTTTCCCCTCTACATCTCTTACTGTCTCCTGTTCTTTGATTCTGTAGGGAGGGATCCCGAGTACGTGAGCTGGAGGGGAGCATCAGGGCTCTGCACCCAGGTCACCCGTTGGGACTCACAGAAAGCCAGGACCCTAGAGGCAGGGAGTTCGATTTAGACGTCACCTTAGCCTCGTAGCTTTGTTGTGGTCTGTCGGGCTTTCGGAGGAGGACCAGAGTCATAATCCGCTGAGCATCAGTCCTGAGCTGAGTGAGACAGGGCAGGCTGTGATGAGAAAGCAGAGATGAGGGCTTGCAAGAAACGCGAACAGAGCCGAGGCCAACCCTTCAGGCAGGAGCTGCCTGCAGCGAGAAGGAGAGCTGGGTCTACAAAGTTGAACGTAGCGTGCCGTCATCTTGGGCGTTACTCATTCCTGATGATTTATTTCGAGCGTGTGAGGTGCCAGCAGTATGCTCAGCGTTACCAAACAGCAATCCTGTGCCCTTGGGCGCTCCCGGACAGACAAAAGCACACCGAGAGGCCCGTGCAGCGCAGGAGAGCAGATGTGGCCGACCTCCCAGGGGCAGTGGGTCCCCGGGAGGAGCCTCAGAAGGGGAGGCGAAGGACTTCAAAGCCAGCACGGCCTGCCAGGCATGGGGCCAGGAAAGGCCAAAGGAAGCGGTGGGAGACGGACTAGGGAAACGTCCGTGATAACAACAGCCTTGTCAGGGCTTAAAATAGTGGTGACCTTTCATGGGCAATAATAAAACATGCTCAGACTGCTGCTTTTGAAGTAGGAGCGATTGGAGCGATAGCCAGCGATGTACCTTTCTGCTCTTGGCTTTCTGTTGTTGCCATTATTGACAAAATTGATGGGAGAGATGTCTGGCTGAGCCATGCAGCGCTGAGTTTTATAGCTAATTACTCACCACAGAATTCAATAGTGCCATAAAATAGGTTTTACTGAGGGGCGCCTCGCAACCTGCAAGTCCTGCCTTTGGGAGAGACAGATAGGCCCTGGAGGCAACTACGAAGCGACCATAACCTTAAATCTTTTCATCATAAAACCGCACTGCCTTGCATCAACGTGATTGAGTTCTGTTCATCCGTGTTCAAACTCCTTTAGAATTAGAGTGGTTTCTCGACTGAATAGCGAGCGCAGGATCTTAAGTCTTCCCATACCTCTAGCCTTGTCTTGGAGTATCCCACCGAGAAAGGTCAGAGAAAGTTTGGTGACTCTTTGGTGGTTAGACTGGGCGTACGTGTACGCTGTTTGTTCTTCAGCCAGGTTACCTCTTTCCCCCACGTTGGTGAAAGGAGCTTGAGCTTCACGCTAGCTGAATGCACTGAGATGGGCTTTGTGGAGGAGAGAGAATTTTGGAAGCCTGTTAGAGGTGTCCCTTCCCTTCCCTTCCCTTCCCTTCCCTTCCCTTCCCTTCCCTTCCCTTCCCTTCCCTTCCCTTCCCTTCCCTTCCCTTCCCTTCCCTTCCCTTCCCTTCCCTTCCCTTCCCTTCCCTTCCCTTCCCTTCCCTTCCCTTCCCTTCCCTTCCCTTCCCTTCCCTTCCCTTCCCTTCCCTTCCCTTCCCTTCCCTTCCCTTCCCTTCCCTTCCCTTCCCTTCCCTTCCCTTCCCTTCCCTTCCCTTCCCTTCCCTTCCCTTCCCACAGGGACACCGCTGCTAATTTTAAGCCTGCCCTTTTCATACAGAGCTGTGTATAGCAGTGCTGATACACAGGTAACCTCGGTGGCTTTTGATTCCGGTTAGATGTGTGACAGTTTCGTGTCTGAGAAGGACTGGCAAGGCTTTATTCGCTGCTTCACAACAGTCGCTCATAGCCGTGTGGTTTCTCCTCTGAAGTGTTTGGGTGAAAAACCCCGGGGAGAGATTGCTAATGATCATCTTGTAGAGACATTGTCTTCTTGAGGGACTGCTAATGATAACCCTCTGATGGAAGGATCGGAATATTTTGGGGCGGATTTAAAACGGAAGAGAAAGCTTTGATTCCGCTGTGTTCCAGTGGAAACGGCTGAGTGGTTTTCAGGATTTCGTTGAGAAACAAATCCAGTCCAGCCACGTCAGACTGTACCAGAAGACTGCGTAGGCAGTGAATTACATTTTCACCCAGGGAGTATTTGATCAAATTAGATTTCCCTTTGTCTTGTCTTGGTTGCTGTCGGTCAAAAGAGAAACTCCTCCACCTGGAAGCGTGGAGGTTGCGCATCTGCGGGGAACAGAGTGGGCTAGAACCACTGCCGCTTTCCTGGGCAGCCTGAAAGTGGGGATAAGATCATAGTTTTATGAAGGTCGAGGTGTTTTTCTCTTTTGCATGGGTTTATAAGCCCCTTGTGATTCTCGAGAAAGGACTTAACAGAGGTGGACCTGTGTAGAGCTCTCTTCTGTGAAGCATTATAGCGCCCAGCTTCTACTTTACACGTTTGGTTTGCAGATGAGCCGAAAGTGAGCTTAGGTGGCCTGCAAATTTTACCCATTTTAGCAAACTTTACCCGTTACCAAGCTTTACTGTCCTCTGTAATCTCTTCCCAAATACTCCTTATTCTGTACAAGTTTGAGAGACTTGATAAAGGTTCAGCCCATCCATCCGTGGTCGGTTTGGGGTCTAAGAGCTAGGCCTTTGAATTCAAAGACTCTCTGATATTTAACTATAGCAAAGCAGATTCTCTTTCGGTGCATTTTTGGGTGAATCTTCCCACGTCTCTGGCCTTGATGCTCATGGTCTAATGTGTTTATTGAGGTGCTGGAGGACCGCGTGACAGTGATTGAGCCCCATCACCTCTCCTTTGTAGCCCCGGAGGTTCCCAGTGAGAAAATCCTGTTCAACGTGACTGGCCCTCTCCTTCCTGGCCAAGGCAAGTAGCGTACCTATTTAGAACACGACGGCGTGCTGCTGAATTAATTGCCGTGCTTTTCTGAGCACATCTAATGTTTCCGCCAGAGTATCGTTCTGTGGAGGCGTCTGTTAATCTGCCCAGCCTCCTTCATTAGCTTTCGAGCACCTTGTTTCTTAACCTGATTTCTTTGGCTTCTTTGGGAGTAAGCCGCAGAGCTCAGACAGTTGTCTTACTATTGTCTGGAATATATTGAATGTTGTACCCCATGGCTTTCTGCTTTCCGCCTCTCCAGTGAGAGGTATTTGAAGAAATGACTAAGCGAGGAACCTCCGTTTAATTTCTCATGTCCCCAGAACCCACCCTCGATGCAGTTAGAGCCATCTGACTCATTCAGGAACCACGGAAGATGTAAAAAGAAGTACCTGGGGAGAAAAAAAAGAAGCTGTGGCCTTTGGGATCTTGTTTTAAGAATAACATTGATTCCTCCTGTTAATACTGAGCTCTCTGTCTCCGTAGGTATCGTGGAACATAGAGACAGGCCTCTCTCCCCAGTCAGGTATTTCACCCAAGCAGATATAAACCACGGCAAGATTGCTTATCGTCCGCCGACTGCAGCTCCTCACTTGAGAGAGATCATTGCGTTCTCCTTTGCGGGTAAGGAACTGAATGTTCTTTGTAGGGCAGCATCAGGCTGGTAGAGGTAGCTGGACCGCTGGTCTTCCTCCCATCCTGCAGTGAATTCATGGTTATGCCCCGTACTGGCGAGGGCATGACGCTCGAACGATACGGAGGAAGTAGGGGTCTGCCTTGGAGGAGCGAACCGAGAGTTCACCCGTTTCTTGTGACTTCCGCAAGGTTTCCCCCTGTGGTTTGGCATCGCAACGTGCAGTGAATCACGGAGATACGGCAGTGATCACTGCAGCGTGTGGTATTGGCAACGCTGGTACGGGGTGCTGTGCTGGGGGGCAAACTGCTGATCTGCTGCTGTGTGGTTAGGAGCTGTTGCCCCTCCCGTGCTTGAGATCTTTGCTGCACTGGGGGTTTAGTCCTCGAGACTGAGACTAGAATTGATGAACTGAATCAATTTAGCCAGGATATTAGAAGATTTCTACCATCGGAGGAGAAACAGTCTGGAGCAGGAGGTAGAGGGGCAAAACCAGGACAAACGTCAAGCGCGTGTGACCAGTCGTTGCGCGGGATTGTGTGATGAAGTGACAGGACATGGTAGATGCAGTTCTATGCATCGCTATGCCTTCCGCTGTCGTCAAGAGGGGTTTTGCAGTTTGGAGGAGGGAGCAGCGCGTTCTCTGTTGTTACCGGGAGCAAAGGGAAGGAAAGAGTGCTTTCCTTGGTGAGGAAAGACTCCAGTCCGGTTGAACGTCATCGCTTGCTTTCTCTAAAAGTTGTTCAAATCCATGTCAGTACGTGCCTTCCTCTCCTGACCGCAATTACTCCCTGCTTGTGTTTGTCCCGTCAGGTCTCCCAGAGTCCGTGAACTTCCGATTCACAGGTATGTGGACCGTTTGCTCTTTCGCGGCCAAAGCAGTTTTTATCCTCGTGCCCTTCACGGTGTCTCTTATTCCTCGGCCTTTCCTCTGCTGCAGGCACACCCGTGGGCACTCAGTAGGAATTTCTGGAAATGCGCGTGCCTGGGGAATACTAATTCATCCATGTCCCAACAGTGTCTTATAGATGCCAAGCCGCAGCTCAGCAGAGGCATCTTTTTCCAATGGTTGCCTGGACTCTGTCCTAAAAGCCTGATGCATTCCTGTTTTCCTCCAGGGTGAACGAGGGCTTCAGAGTTCTACTCTGCTTTTTTTTTTTTAATACAGCATGGAAACGTTGTTATTTCAATAACAATAAATTGTTATGGGCAAGCTGCTTGCTTAACATATCTCTCCATGTGCTTTCTAGAGATTTCATGTATTTCTAGATGTGCTTTCACAGCTGTGCAAAGCGATCCGCCAGCAAGGAGGAGTCCGTGCTCTGACTTACGAGCGCACCTCATAGATGTGGGGGAGAGAGTATGCACGCAAGCACACACACAGACTTTTACAAGTTACGTTTGTCTTGCTAGGGGTTGAGTTAGGGGCGAAGAGAGAAACACTCTGGGCACGTGTGAGTTGCGCGTGTATGTCCACAGACAAAGGCGTACGTCGACAAGGTGGGAGAGAAGCCAGCAATGCGGGGGGGTGATTTTGTAACAGAAAGGTGAATTTCCTAGGTGAGTCCCTGCAAACGCGTCCCTAGACTCAGGTGTGGTTTTTTTGTCTGTGTTTAGTGTCTGATGGAGAACACACAACCCCGGAGATGGTGTTTGTCATTCATTTGCTCTCTGCGGAGCAGCAGCCTCCGGTCTTCCAGGTCACAGCTCCCTTCCTGGAGGTCAGCCGGGGGGGCAAAGCCACCATCGGTGAGTAGGGTGGAAGGGATGGGGTGCAGAGCTCAGCCTGGCGCACGGTGCTTACCGCCAGGAGGCCACGTGGATGGAGCGGGGGAGAATTTTGGTCTCGCTCACCTCTCTGCGTTTTGCTAAGGAGCTGTGGTTGCGCAGGTGCAGCAGCAACCACTGGGAAGGACTGTGCAGTGGTGCCTCGGAAAAGTGCCGGGGGATACGGCTGTACTCGCCCAGCGAATGGCAGGCTGGTTCGTTGGCCGGGGCGAGGGAGAGCAGGACCGGGGACCTGCTGCTCCTCTGCTTTTTCCGTCTTAGGCCGCTCTGCGATTGCTGAACTATTGGTTTGTGGTGTGATCTGGTACACTGGGTCGCTTAGGATAAGCCGCTTCCTGCTCGTGTCGGGAGGCTCTCTGGGGTTGTGGTAGATACGGCCCTGCTACGGGAACGCGCGCGCATCTCTCTCATAAGCTGAGGGTTTGCCTAGGGGTCATTTGCGAGCCGTGCTGGCAATAAGTTCTCTGATAAAACCTCAGATCTGAGCATCATCAGGGGATTAATCACTTCCATGGAACCAGCAAACTCTTGGGCTCGGGCAGCTCCAGAATTGTTTTACTTTTCACCTACGCTCTGAATTGCCCTTTTTTGACTCCATTCGCAAGAGCACATTACGAAACCTAAGGGATATTCCGAGCGCGGTGTTTGAGGATGCTGAAGCCGTGCTCTCTTTCCCCGGCACAGGGATCCAGTTAGCCGTGAGCGACACTGATACAGCTCCCGAAGGCCTTTTCTTTGAGCTGGTGAAACCTCCCCGTCATGGCATTGTGCTCAGGTACAGCGCGGGCGTGCAGGAGCCCATGAGAGCAGGTGAGTTGAGCAGAAGTCTTCCTCGGTGCAGGTCAGCGTGCGCCTGTCCGCACCGCTGGTTTGGTTGACCAGGAGGAGACAGGTGCCTCTGGCAGACAGGCCTGCATCCACAAGCGTGTGGGTTTTCCGCCTGGAAGCGTGTGACTGCAGGAGGGGGAGTGCACGGAAGACGTTTTCCCACTTAGTGTTTAGTTCCTAGCTGAATCAGTGCGTTTCCTGGACTAAGTAAGCGCGGGCTGGTTGACGGTCACTCTATTGTGGAAGCTGTGACCAGCTGCTAACCAAAAGGGATGGTTTATTTCGCATGGTACGTTATCGCTGAAGTAATTTAGTGAAGTAGCGTAGTGAACGTTTCTACGGAAGTCTGCGTAAACCTGTTGTGATCGGGCAGTCAGAAGCTCCCGTGGAGTTTTACCGTTGATTTTGGTGGCAGTGGTTTGCAGTGTATGATCAGGGGAACAAATACCTGCAGGAGAGTAGCGCAAGCAGAAAACGTGGAGAGGGAAACCTTGCCTAGCTGTGACAGGCACGAGCTTGCATAGCGGCTGGGAAGAAAGGGAGGACCTGTGCGCTCCCAGAGAACCGCAAAGTGTCGCTGTGTCCGTGAAACTGTGGAGGTTACAGCTTTACTTCTGCCCTGCATATAT
>VZSC01013697.1:307986-338151 GCA_013398225.1 Steatornis caripensis | reverse complement strand
ATTGGTGAAAAGCAGGTTACAGCACTGGTTTAGCCATATACTTTAAACAATCTAGTAGTAAAATCCTAAAACTGAGATTATCACAGCGGTTTTTTTTCATTTCAAATTACTTTCGTCACTTACTCCTCTTAATGTTGTCACAAATGTAATTTTGTGTTCAAGCAGAAAGTAGGTGATAGGGAAACACAAAATAAAAAGGTTGATGCTCTTGCTGTTGTCTTTAAGTGCCAGATTTTGCTCTACATTTGGTGGATCATAAATATTTTTCTTACTGTCTGTAAGGACTACTAAAGGATTGCTATGCAATTTGCTAATTTCAAATTGTTCTTACAAAGTCTACAGTCAAAAATTCCAGAATCAGAACTCCAGAGTTCAGAATTAAAACACACTTGTTTCTTATCTTGAAAGAAAATTTAAAGGTTTACTGAGAGTTAGAAAACTTATTCATCTGGACATCAGTGGACATTATGCTACATTTTTGTCACAATAAAGGTCTAATCTGTAAAATGTTAATATTAGGCAAATATTAGGTTTCTGTATATAAGTATCGATCCTTGCATTCACTTGGAGAAATCCCAAGTCCACTGAAACCATAATTTGTTTATACTAATTTCATGCCAGTTCATATTCCAACCTGAAATATGCCCTCAATGCAAATTCAATGTATGCAATGTGGAGGTTATGGTATAGAGAACATATGTCAAAATTCAAGATGCTTTCTGATACGAAAAGAATGAAATTTTAAGAAGCTTTCTTGCATTAGGATGCTACATCAGTCTCAAATGTGTTATGTCTGATGATAAACCAATTGATTTCTAGGGGATTGAAGCTTCACTCATTGTTCATCATTGGATTTGAAAGATATAATACTGGATAAGGAAGATACATGGTCAAGTAGGTTAAACTTGTTAAGTTATATTATCAAGTGTTTTACATTAAACAATAGTTTACTGACACATTGGCAGTTAAACAGGAACAAATAAAAAATATGTCAAAATTGAAAAGCAAACAAATAAAACAAAGCACATCACTTGAAAAAAATAGCAAGGAATATGTGTTACTTAGGAAACCGCATTTTGGCTAGGATAGTAATGTCAAAACCTTAGCTGAGCAGATGACAAAAACTCAAGCCCTATAAAACCATTTTGACATATGGCACAACAGTTCTGTGAACACTTGAAGTCAGCATATGTCAGTGCTGAGCTAACAGAATTGGTCTCTCTGTCATCTCCCCTCACTACTCTTTCATTTCATCTCAGCAGCGTGCCTCTCCCTCTGTTTTGCTGGTGAAGCGGGTGCATGGCCTGCAACATGCATCAGGGAATTCCTCTGCTGCTGCTAAAGCTCTACTCTTTCACAGTGAAGAATCTCACCCATCAGGCCAGACAGAGACGAGAGGTTCATGCTGGGGAAAGCTAAAATGCTACTTCACTGCATCTTACTTATTAAAGTGTTTACTTGGAGAGAGAGCCTCAGCCTTGCTCCCTGCTCCCAGGTACCTTTTGTGATTTAAATTAGTGCCTGCCATGGGCCTTCCTGTGATCTTTCTTGGGCCTAAGAAATTTCTCTTCATAAACTGATTCGATATATGAGGCAGCTGGTAGCAGTCTGTTGGTTTATTCATAATTTGAGCCATTAGAGCTATTGCTTTGAATATAAATCCAAACCATGAGGCCCAGGATCTCCACTATATAACGAGCTAGACTAAGAGCAAGGTGAACTGTGTAGGGGATGGAATAGGATCTGAAACATGATATCACTAGGAAAAAAAAAAAAACTTACTTTTGCTTCTGTTATTTTAATAATACTTTAGCCCAAATAGATTTTTTATTTTAAAAAAAGAAATCTCTTTTGGGGTAAAGCTGATTTTGTGTGTGTGTGTGTGAGGTCAGTGTATTTCTTACCCTTTGTTATTGATTGAAGAAATGGAAAAGAAATGTAATAGTGAAATGTGAGACACCTACAAGTTCCCAATTTAACTGCGGCAGAACCTGAGATAAATACTTACATTTGTATATTTGCAATTCAAAAATTCTTCCGGTAAACAAAATGAATGTTTCTGAGCTGTCCAGGTGCTTCAAGTAAGATTATTTGTACTGCATATGTTTAAATTAACCACAGAAGAAGGTTAATTCTGGTACTATCCCTGAGTGATGACTTCCTTCTTTTTAACTGCAATTAGAGAAGGAGGTATTCAATTCAGTCATTTATTCATTAGTAGAGTATAATAGATAAATGAAAGACACAAATTAATGTCTTTGGTGTTATGTAAATAATGAAAAGTCTATTTCCCTACTGCAGTTATATTTTTGATGAGAAGACTAAGATACTTTTCATTACATGAATATTACATTGAGCTGCCTGACTGAAACAATTAATCTAAATTTTGTGGAAGAAGGCATTATGTTTATTTCAATGAGATTGCAAAAGGTGATATGGAGAGGTAGTTTTGTTTCACCTCAGCAGTATAACATGTCTTTGTAGTGACAAATGTAGTGCAGAAAGCAAAGCTAGGCATTGTGCCAGGTTTGCAAGCACTGCACAAAAGGTTTCTTGTCCTGTTCCATCAGTTTTCACTCTAGGCAAAATTATTTTTGCCAAACATTGTATCTTATAGTTGAGTAGGAAAAAAAAAGGGAGATAAAAGAGCGAAGTTTAATGTGACTTGGTTTTTTTGTTGCAGAACTGCAGCAAGTCTGCGAAGCATAGCAGTCTCACTGAAACGAGTACACAATTAAGCAGGTTAGCAGAGAGAGTATACTGGGTCCGTATTGCCATTTGCCTTTGAGATGTCCTGAAAGGGGAACACAAAACAAGGAAAGGCTAAGTTTTATTTATCGAACTCTTCTAACATCTTTATCTTGTGTTTTACTGAGCCTATGACAATAGGATACAGTGCAACCTATCTAAAAAGAGACTTTCAATTTTTGTTGTCTCACAGTTTTTAATGCTATTTCTCATCCCTGGTAAGACAGGGATAAGTCCCCTGAGCTCTGTGGAAGGAGTTCATGTCTCCATAGTTCACATGGCTGCAGAGGTGAACCTGGTTTTCTTCCTATTCTTGGTATCTTACAAGCAGGGATGATTACCATTTTTGTGCCCTCGTATAATCATCTTTTCTTTCTCTGACTCAGGGCATAAAATTATGTGTAAATAATACGTTGTTCAAGGAGAACTTCAGAATTTTCTGGGATTTAAAAATAGATAAATATTTTGAAAAAGTAAGCTCTGCTGTCTATTATCTATGCTTTCTCTTAATGTCCACAGATACTGCCTCTCATGCAAGTCATTTTCCATAGTACGTGATACCAATTTGTTGTGAAGCTGGACATCAGTGCTAGGAGTTGATTCCAGTTCAAAACTCGGTTGTTTTAGGCTTTGTTGCTAATGCAGCAGAAAGTACTTTTTTATTTCTTTCAATGGGCCACTTTCTTTCAGAGAGGTTTTGAAATAATTACATGTGTATGTTTTTCTCTTTGGTGGAGTTTCTGGCCGCTTTCTATAATGCTGTACTCTTTGAATTCTTTCACGTGTTACCATGATATTATGTTGGTCATTAGATTCTCACCACCACATGAATGAAAATATACTTTTATTACCAGAAGGAGGTCATATTGTATTTGTGCTTTGTTTCTACCTCGAGTCAAAAGATCCCTCATAATGCATGAGCGGCCGTTTGTGTGTGCTGAAGATTAGCTGTGAAAAACTCATGCCTGAGGTTTGATTATCAAAGGTACAGTGAGCACAGATACCAATGCACCTGTGTATGTATTACTGGAAGTATAACACCATTTCTGTTATCATTGGCTTTTTGCAGAACTGGTAAGGATTTACATTGGATATGACAGATGTCATTTGATCTGCTGTGGTTGCCAGGCTTTTACTTACTTTTTTTTTTTTATTGCCAAAACTAAAGAAACACCGTCTTCAAATAGATGGGAATATTTATGTGCAGGTGTCATTCCCATTTGATCCCCCCGCCCCTGCCTTTCCCCTCTTTGCCCACAAGCACTATAGTGAGTACTTATGGGGCATACATTTATTTGGGAGTTTTACGGATGTCTCTCCTTGTTGACTTTTTTCTTCTTGAAATAACTGAGGAAGGTTCTGTTTTTCTGGAAAAAGTTAATGTATGTGCGGATGTCCCACCTTTTCTTGCCAAGCTAGCATGAGATACAGCATTTGTAATGCAATAGGGTACCTGTCCAGTTCAATCTGACCTCATGCATTTGTATGAAGCTCATTTATCTGAAATACTCATTTCAAGAAAATGTTACTTGAGACTAGTAGAAATTAAATTATCCAAATCTTGTTTTACAGATGAATGTTAAGGGTATTTTTCATCCAAATTTTCATTTCGATAGTATTAGCCTACTGATTGCTCTGATTTTTCAGTACTTTAGTGTTAGCCTTTGCAAGCTACTGGCCTCTGATAAATGATATATGGTTTTAATCAAATAAAATGGCTAATGCATCCTTTCCATGAATTTTCTGTTTTTCCTGCACAGAGAGAACCAAAGGCAGAAAGAAATCTGAAGTAGCTGTGTAATGCCTGACTAAACAAACTGTTTCACATAACAGATTTCAAATTCTCAATTTATACTATTTTCTTACAGTATAGTGAAAGCAGGAATAACATTTCATTCAAATTAATGTTAATTTGTGTTGGATTTGGTATTTCTTCTGTCTGTCCATGCATACAGACAGACAAATCAAGTAAAAGAGCAATACAAAAATGAAGGAGTTGATTGTAACAAGGCATCTGAAAAGTTTTGTAGTCAATAGATTCTCTCTTTTAGTCTGAACACTGAATGTAATGAGCAGCAGAGGCAAAGGAAGAGAATAGAGTAGATACCGCTGTCTCGCGCTGCAGGTAGCAATGTAGAGTAACTACTGAGAATTTAAACCTGTGGCCACAACAACTTCAACAGAGGTTAATTCTACTCTCCAGGGCAGACACGCTCACTTTCCCACCTTAACACAGGAGTTGGGCCAAGGAAGAAACAGATGGTGGGTTGTTCCCAGACTGAATTACTTTACTGACATTCACTTGGTTTGCTTTGATAAAAATGTCACTCAGGGATAGTGTTTAAAAGAGTCTCCTCAGAGCCACTCATTCTCTCCCAAGGTAGAAACTCTGTTGAAGTAAACTAGCTGAAGTCCAAATAAATGCTTTAGGGTTATCAAAAAACATATATGATCAACAGCTCTGCAACAGCTTGTTCTTTAGGCAGGCTGTGTGCCATGATCACAGGGGTGTGAGAAATCTGCACTTCAACAGCTGGGAAAAATGGATTACAAAATGGATTTTTTTAATGGTTCTCACTGTGTAACCATTTATAAAACTGAAGCAAACTTGGATTTACTTCTCAGTTTTTACAGAGTCCTTACTTAGGATAAGCTTCACTATTCACTACAATTTGACAGCTAGGAACACATAAGTAGGACATACATCTGGACCCAGATATAATTGACTACATTTCTTCTTCTCTGGTAGCAAAATATATACTTTGAGAAGTATCATATCTTTGTTAGTCTGGAGTGACAGTTAAAAGAAGAGTAGCTGAAGTAGGTTCAGAGAATATTTGCCAAGAAAAAGCACATCCTTCCTGATTTGTAAATTTTGAGCACCTTAAGTACTTGGTAAAATGCTTTTAAGCTAGAGCAGGCAACATTCCAGCTGCAAAATAAGAACTTTAAAGAGGTTTGATTCATTTGCCATTCAGTCTCGTACTATACAGTTATGTTTTCTCTTGGCTGTTTGATTAAGGAAAGAATTAAACCTCCTCAGTATTAGAGGCATTAATGCCTAACATGCTGATTCTGGTGGTAACTTAATACTTCCTTCCACACAGATGACAATACAATCACTTAATAGATGGGAAATGGCATCTTTGTCTTCCAGTCCCACACTGTAACTAATGACAACAAAAGCAAAGGTGTTTTGCCATGATCAGCTCATCGGGTAGAAGAGGCTAAGTCATCTCTGCAAGGAATCAGAAAATAGAGGTCTCCCTCCATAAAATGACGATCATTCTGAAAGATTTGTTCCGCATTTTTTCACAGTAGGTTGAAAAAAATTAAGTGAAAATAATTAAAGACAAATAAGGAGATTGCAGCCAATGTAGAGAGGTCTGTGACACTGATAAATTATAAATGGACTAATCAGGATATGGTTAGCATTAGCTATACCATAACTATTAAACTATTAAATGATACAATTAACAGTAATATATATTTATAACACAGTGATGGCATAGCTAGACACAATTTTACTTCAACATATGAGTAACATAATCACTAAATAGGCAAAAAAGCTAGATCTAGTTGCACATAAAGGCTACCCTAACAACTAAAGCTGCTAGACAGATAACAAGATAAGCACAAGGGACATCTTTCCTTCCAAATACACAAGGATGACTGGCAATACAAAGAGGACAAGTACATAGTATGGGAGTAAAGGAGGATCCTTGTCCTCTTTTAATGGGAGGATAGTAGCCTAAACACATCAAACACAAGAGAGGAGAACTGGAGAAACTGAACGAAGACAAGATACTTCAGTTGTGACTTCTCTTTTTGACTAACTCTCAAGCCGGATCAGTGGGACATCTGCAACTAAGAACCACCAAGAATTGTACCCATTAGTACTAACTATATGGCATCTGCTCCATGGTATTATATACTCACAGCTAATTTATAATGTAGTCGTGTATTGGTGATTATTGATATTCAAATCTGACCATTAACAAGTGTATTATTATTGAACAAATTGAGTAAATGTTTATTTTTACAGCCTAAAGTTGACCTGATTTACACTCTTCTAAACAGTTATGTCATTATGTTTCTCTAGCTGATATATATATACACACATACATGCATATATATGTAATATGCATGCACATATATATAATACATATATACACATCTGTTCAGTGGCAATAAGGTACTGTACCATTTTTCCATAATAAGATAATTTACGGATAAAATACAGAATCATTTGGTAATATTTGATACAAACACAGCATAATTTGCAAAGAAGAACTTTCATATTCTTGCAAGCTAGGACTTGCAACACCTGATGGTTAAAACTTAAGGTGGAATTTAAACCACAATGGTGTTACAGCTTCTAACCTGGAAAACGTACCTGAACAGCATTAACAATTTTTTTCTTAAAGACCATCCAAAGAAGGCCTGATTACCTCTGCCTATACTTCATATCACCATTAGAAAACACTCCCCCTCCTGAGCCACCCAGGATTCAAACCAGATATCTCATGTATCTTAGGAGCATTCCATAATTTACTTTAATTTTTATTCAGGAACAACTCAATCAATGCAAATTGAAAAAGCAGGTTGTTTCATTACTAGACTACAGATGGAGGTTCTCGTGACCATTATTCTGCCTGGTACCACGGATCTTGAAAAGTCTTTCATGCCCTTTCCCTAGTAGTAGCACAGCTGCTATTGTGAAGTAGACAGAACATTCAGAGCTCTCCAGAGCCACAGGAAATTGTCTTGAGAAGTTTGAGCTAAAACCAATTCCAACACAGGTGAGCATAAGCCCTCGGGCAAGTGCTACAGCCATAACGATTTTTTTTTCCAGCATTTTTAAAAGGAATTGTTGCAATGATATTTAGTGGTAAAACTGCATGTGAGCTTGTGCCAAATCTTCTCTGGTTATACTGGTGGTCCAGGGCCATGCTGGACCTCCATCTGCTTTCCTGTGTAGTTGAGACAGGAGAGGAGATGGCAAACCATCCTAAGTGGACAGTGTGCAGAACAAGAAAATAAAAATACAGCAAACTTTCAAGACAATCAGAAGCACACCTGAGGAGTATTGGTATCTAAACCATGGATTATACATGGATTCCTTAACTCCAAATGTTCAAGGCCAGATTGGATGAGGCTTTGAGAAACATGATCTAGTGGAAGGTGTCCCTGCCCATGGCAGAGGGTGTGGAACTAGGTGATTTTAAAGTCCCTTCCAACACAAACTATTCTATGATTCTATGGGGTTTTTAAATTGTTTTTGCTATAAAGAGGAATGCATGTCTTTGCCACAGGGTAGGCTAGAATTTACACACAATTTTGTCAATCCTTGATCTTACAGAGAGTTACACATAAGCTTAAATGTTATCAACCTGAGTAAATCTTCCTGAAAGAAAGACCTGAAAAGAATCAGCTTGAAGTGAATAAGATTATTTACAGAGGTAAATTCATCTTTTAAGTTTCTTTTAAGAGCATGCAACCTAGAAAAGCAGCACGATATGAGAAAAATTCATTAGTCAAAGATCAATCACAAAAATGAACCTCTGCCTTATACAGCTCTTACAGGAAACTGCATTGCCTAATTACCCTTTTCTAAAATATACATAGATTTGACATGTGTTTCAGTATAAATATTTAAACCATTTGGTGCATATCCCAATCTGGTTAAGGCATGTTAGTTTTTCTGTTTCTATTCTGGCACCGATGATTGTCACTTAAATATTTTTAAGCTGTGTTGCATTTAGGTCTGAAAAAAATCGTATCGTTTCATTTAGATTTAGGGCATGAAGTATGTTAGAAGAAATTGAGAGGTCAAAGCAGTTTTTAAAATTACTATCTACAATACAGAGAATTTAAAATTGAGATCCAAGTTTCCATAATGGTGGCATAACTGATTTATAATATGCTTGAAACAAGTGTAATACTAGCATCACAACTACAGGCTTGGACATTTAGAAATAGTTTCACCCACAATAGTTGTATTCTGGTGCGAAACGCTCAGAAGTTAGGGACTTATAAATGGTATTTTGAGTTTCAATTGCGTTGTTCATACATCTCTGTATCTTGAGTCTTCATTTTTAATTACAAATAAAACTTTCAAACTCATATTTTACAAAAGTTAAATTGTGTAGTAAAATCTCTCATAAAAACCACACCCTGTGAAATCACCAGAAGAAAGTGTTTAAAACCTGATATATTAAAATGTTTAGCATCCTTAGTACTCATTATTTTAGTGAGAGGTTTAAGGGCACTCACTGATTCATTATATTGGACTAAAGACTTCAGACAATCATTCTATCATTTTTAGATGACCGTAAGATTATACTCCTAAATTTGAAGTCATAAGCTCCTTGGAAAATTTGATAATGATCTTACAAACATCTTACAAATGTATCTTTCCTTAGACTCACCATCAATTTGGATTTCATTTGTATCTTTAAGGTTTGGCTTAGGCATATAGGTAAGGATAGCAGATTTGGATCCATTATTATAAACAGCAATATTCAATGGAAACATAAAAACCACTTTAAAGAGAGAATATGTTAGACATGGTATTTATGTTGAAGCATACTCCTCCCTGGTGTGCTGAAGTAGGAGCTGTCTGGATAACTTTTAGCAGATTAAAAACAAGAAAGCAGATTTCCAGTGCTCTGATCAGAACCACTACTGGCAAACCGCAATAGTAATAAAAAGCCCAATAAATAAGTCTTTATCATTACTAGTAAGAACAAGCTTGGTTCAGAGGTGGCAGCACAGGGTCTCGAGACTTGTCTTCCTGCGATGGCAGGCACTAGATTTAGCCATGGCAGCAATTGCCTGGTGGCCATGTGCCTGTTGCCTCCCTGTGTTGGCGGTGCCTGGGGCATAGGACTGGGGGAAGAGTAGCCACTACATGTAGGGTACATGTAGTCACTGGGGGACAAACAGTCCCCCTGGGGCAACTGCACTGGGGAAAGCGTAGCGTGTGGCTAGATAACTTTCCCTGGCAAGCAGTGAGAAGGAGGGACACTGTGACAAGACAATGTATAAAAATATCTCCTAGTTGTCTTTGAGGCTGAGAAGGGAGGGATCCCACCTACAAACACTGTATGTCCCATGGTGAAGAATTTGGGATGATGACTGCTCACTGTGTCACCCATGGTCTCTCCTTCTGAGAAAGGTGGTCGCTATTGATGTTCGTACCCATTAGGACATTGCAAGTGTAAGCACAATACCCAAGAAAAGGAGTAGATATTTGGAAGGTTTCTTGTGTAACTGTTTTAGGGATATTAGTCTTAATGAGGCTTTGCTGTATTAATTTGGGCTATATAAGTTAGTAGTCCTGCTAACTGGCCTAATGATAAATGACTGTTTGATATATTTCAATTACACTATCAAGATTTCACTTAGTTTATCAATGAAGTAGTGGGATCATATATATGACATGTTCCTTTTTGACTGTAATAGGATTTTGAGTATAATGCAAGTTGTTAGTGGCTAAGTGAATACCATACTCAGGGAAACCGATGTTGAACTTCACCAGATTTTGGTGAACTAACCAACAGGATAAGGCTGCCCTTTTAGTATGAACCTTCAAGAAAGGCAGCTTGGTCATGTCAAGTTTCCTAATGTTGCATCTCAGTATCAGTGATCATGCAGCCTCATGGAGGTTACTTACTCCACAACACTGATGTTGTATTGAGGTATAAAGATGTTTTCTTCTGTCAGCTTTAAACCAAGAAGAGTCAGTTTGAACACATAACTTGCACACCAACTCAAAACAGCACAGAAACTAAAGAGAAAGGATCTGAAATCTTGCTTTATCACAAAAAAATTTGTTTATTGAACACCACAGAAATTTGGTGAAATAAATCAATAGAATTGGAAGGCTGGTAAAACAGAAATTGTTTATTTAGGAAGAACAAACAGGAAAAAAAGAAACTAGTATTACACTGTAGATGAAGAATGCTTTGAAGTCACCCTCTGAAGCTGAGAAAGAGGCGAGAGGCAAATTTGTTCCTTTTCTCTGGGTGAAGATAAAAGGAGAAAGAACAAAAGAAATGACCTTATCAAAAAGAAGCTGTAGATGAAATTTTTGATCAGGCAACAGCAGCAACCAAAGGAAAACAGTAATGTGGGACTAAGTACGTAATTATTGGAAAACAGTATGTAGGGCACAGTCCTACAAAATGTAGGGAGGGTGATTTTAGATCGGGTAAGTTAGAGAGGTTCAAATATGCAGAGAATGTTAAAATTGATCCTGGAATACCTGATAAGTAATAAAAATCATTTTACAATTATTCTTGAAGAAATGATTAGGGTGTGATGTTTCAGGAATTTTACCCTCCTATAGGAAACTGTATCAATGGAGAAAAAGCATAGGTGATTAATTACAGAATTATTGCTTCAAATTCCATTTTCAAATCTTTGAGTAATAAATTTATAAGCAGCTGAACAACAACAGTAAAGAACATATACTGATTCTGATCATTGCAATTCCTTTTGCACAATGTAACTGGCCTAGAAGATAAGGATGAAGCAATACTTGTGACATATTTTGATCTCAGTAAGCTTGCTGACACTAGCTAACACGATATTTGTAACATTAGGAAGATCAGGTTAGATATTATGGCCATAAGCCAAATTCCCAACTCAACGTGTACTCTCAGAGTAGATAGTAATGGTTCACTGATAAGCTGAGAAGATATTTCAGTTGGATACCTGTAGGGATCCGGCTTGGACCAAGTTCTAAAAGATATTTTCATTAATGACTTGAAAGAAAGAATCAATAATACGGTTGTAACATTTGCAGAAAATGCCAGTCTAAAAGGAGTCACTAGTTCAAGGAACAAGATGAGATCTGAAAACTTGTCTCATATTCACAAGATCAAAGTAAATAAAAAGCAACAAGTACTTTGATAGAAGACAGAGAGAACCGTCTGCTTTTCAGCAGGTGGTGAGCTCTGGATTTCTGTGCTTGGGGACCATCGTGAATGTAAACAGCAAGAACAAGTCCCTGCCAATGAGGGAATGACCCTGCCAATGAGGGAATGACCCTGCCAATGACCCCAGTGCCAACCCCAACTGCAGTGATGGTGACTCCCTTAGAAAAATCCATGGCAGGAAGTCTAAATGAAAATCTTCTTTCCTTCTTCTTCATTCTGATCTATCAAAACCTCACCCCTCCAGTACAAGGCACTATTAAGATCATTGTGTCCTGCTATGTCTTTCTGAGTTGTAAAAGCTCATCTCCTTTTCCAGGGCTGACTCCAACAAGACCGTCTTTAGATTCTAGCAGAGTTCGTCTCCCTCTGCAAAGGCTATGTATATTCATTCTTATTGTTTGAGACCTTGAGGAAAGCAAACTTCAAGGCAAAATGCTGTTTGGTTGAGATAGGTTCATGTCAACAAATAACCTTCCACTGGCACAATAGAGCCATGTTTGGGCTCTGGCCTCCAACTCTGAGTATAATTGTTGAAGGGAAACCAGGAACATGTGGATACCATTTGATAAGTTTCCAGCTTTCACGCTTTTCCCCTAGAACGGGTTTGCTTGTGTTGTTTAACACCACCACACAGGGTTGCTCAGGGTTGAAAACTTAGTACCCCTTATCGGGAAGAAACCTGTTCCAAGCTTCACAAAATGACTTGAATACAACTCCAACCTTAGGAAAAAAGTTACAGAGCCAACTGACTCACATGGCGATCCTTCACTTTTTTACTGGAGATAAAATAAATTTCTTCATTACCAAAATAGTTAAGAGTCTAGCATTCAGCATCTACCAAGAATCCAGAATAGCAGGAAGAGTGAGCAGAAAACATCACACCTTTTTTCAGGTACAATGTATGTTTCTTTTTACATGTGGTCTTTACTGCTTTCATAATGCCATGGGTAAATAAAATGGCCGTAGAGCAGTAAGAGGCTGGAGAAAGGCCCCAGAAGACTAGAGTTTTCTGAGTATGGGATCCTTCTCTTCTTAACCATTGAAAAATAAGATCTAAATTAATGGTTAGCTATAAATACTGTAGAGACATCAGTTATACTCATGCTCTTGTTTGGTTTTAGTGTCTGCTGTACACTGAGGAGAAAACACCGTAATGTAGTAGTTAGTTGTCTGAGTCTTTCTGAAAAGACAATAAACAGAGCAAGAGCAGTTTCTTACAATTGTAGCAACTGTTGCAGAGTGTGTGGGGTTTTTTGTGAGCATCTTGGCTACCAAAGAAAATGGTCAGTTTGGCTCAGGAGTAGAGCTGTGTAAGTGCAGATTTGATTCAGTTTTTCACTCTGTTAAAGATAACACCAGAATAATTTTCAGAGCTTCTGCCCTTGATACCATTAAACAGTCCACAATAATGATTTAGATAATCTAAATACCAACTGCAACAGCTGGTGCCTGGACCAGCTAGGGGGAAGATCATCAATAGATCATCACTAGTTTTATTAATACCTCTTAGCTGGTATGGTCCTTTGATTGCCACAGACCTCTGCCTTCAGGTGCTAAAATTAAGTTTAAGATAAGAGCCTTAAATTCTTCTCCCTATGTCAGCTGTTTCCTTTTCTGTTCTTTCCTCTTCATTTCATTTCATTGCTATTCTCACTGGATTATTAGAGATTTGTGAAGTTATTCCTGTTAACAAGACCCCTTTTTTCTCCACAGAATTAAACTTGATACTCTACAAGTTGGAAATTTTTCATTACTCTTTTCGTCTATGAAGACAGTTTTTCTGGAGGCTATTTCTTCTGAGGAGAATGATGTGGTGGTAATCAATCCCTCTTACATTGTTTCTTTCACAAATAAGATCTCTGTCACAATTTATCCCAGGTTCTACCTAAGGTGGACTAACTGACTTGGTACTAATCCAAGTCTGATGGAAACCAATTTTTTTTTCCCCATTTTCCTAATTTTACATTTCTGAACTTAAATCAATGCTTTTTCTGCATAAGCTTGATCTTCACTCTTATTGCAATAAATTTCTAACTAATTTTTTGAGTGGTTTATTCTGAAAAGTCTAGCACAAAATTGCACTTGTGTGTCGTGAGAAAGCAACACAGACATTGTTTTTTTCAAAACAGAAATAAGACATAGAGGGTTTTTTCATGCTGTTTGGACTGAGTAAATAGATTACAACTTATGTCAAATTCCATTAATTTAGCAGATAAGCTAAATAGGACAGAATATAGGTTGCTAAAGAGGATCAGTGCATGTACCTGCCATGCAGGAAGGTTTTGTAATTAAGAAGCACAAGCAACGTTCTTGAGATTTGGCTGAAGTGCAGCAAGAAGAATTGTAAGAAAAGAATCCCATAAAGCCCAATTATTCAAAGATGGGTTAATGATCTGATGTAGGCAACAACTGAGCAATAAGCTACAGCTTGTCAACTGCACAGATCTTCTGGATTTTTTTTACATAAACCTCTGCTTTGGCAAACAGTCTGCAGTCTACTCTTCCTTTGTTGGCAAAGGTTTTATGCCTCATTACAGGTATTAAACATCAGGAATTACCTCCTACTGCAAAGCAGCTGACTGTCCTGAAAACCTCAGTGGCTGTTTGGATCAATAGTTAGAGATTTCTGCACAAAGGGAAACTGGATCAGGGACTGTGTTAAAGTATATGATTATATGATTCTATGATCTTATGCTCAAGTGGATCTTCCTTCATTGATCAAAGTCTATTCCACCAGAGCCAATATTATTGCGGGTGCCTTGCTGAGTGCTATCTCCATGAACATATTTTCCAAAGAATGCTCCTTAAAATAAATGAAAAACGAAAAAAAAATCACCCACACTGTGAATCCATACATGGATAAGCATTCAAAACACAAAATAAGTGGAAATTTTAGAGATATTTTAACCACAAACACATTAATTATTTATCCTTCTCCACATCTTCTTCAAGGTCTTCTTAGACACCTGGCATTCTGCTCTGAGATAAACTGGGTAATGTGAAGATTGCACTGCCCCATATACCCAAGTGTCAGATTAACATGAGAAGAAAAGATGTGGGAAAAATTGCACTTGGACTTCTAGAAAGCATTAACAGAAACATTGTTACAGAATGGAATAATTGGTTTGCTCTACTTGCCAATACTGAAACCTTGGCAAAATACTGTGTCTATGTTGGTAAGAATACATGACAGCAGAGGGAATTAAGAAGAGCCTGACAAGTGATGTAAGCTATTTGGTACACTGACATGTAAGGACAGAGTCAAAAGATCAAGTTTTACTAGGTCCAGAAAAGAAGACACTAAAAGAGGACACAAGTTTCCCTAGAAGACAAACTTACTAAAAATGATCAGTCAGCTGTTCCCTATGTTTGTTGGTTGGTTGGTTGGTTGGTTTGTTTAGCGAGGGGATTGGTAAAATATCATTATCATAGGTGATCAGTTGTAAAGAAAAGTTTTCTGCCTGCAAGGCTAATTATATACAGGAAAAAAGTTTTCTTGGGGAATTTATAAAATCTTTTCCACTGCAGGTTTTTGCAAAAAGGAGGTAGTCAAACAGGTTTCAGGATTTGGGTTCAGGTGTATTTATTTTCCTTCATATAGGACAGACTGAATGGATCTCCTGAGGTCCCTTTGAGGCAAGTGTGTTTAGAATTCTTTTAAATTCCTTCTTTCTTCTCAGCCTCTGTGAAAACCCTGTGTTGTGCTACAGCCTGAGCATCATGAAATAACTTGTTTTGAAGTTAGTTCTTGGGCCTTTTCTAGTACTGCAGGAGCACTCAGTCTGTAAAACTGATAATCTAGATTCAGAGGTGTTTTAAAATTGTTCGCAAGGATAAAAAATATCCTTGAACAAGCAAATTCTTAATAGTTTCTTGCAATCGTTCCCTGATTTTACTATCCCTGAATTAATAACAGTATAGATTCTGTCCTGCTTTTTAATATGAGGAAGCTAGATTCTTTTCATTTCCCTTTTTTTAAGATTGACTTTGTTCATTTTCAATAGACTCAGCATGTTATTTCCTCTGAATAATTTTCTTTTTCGAAACAAGGTATCACACTATATCAGACATCTATTTCAAACAAGTAACATTTGAAGTTATTTTTTGTTTCTGATAGATCTTTCCAAACTTTCTTTTTAAATGGAGAGTCAATAGCAAGGACAATAATTTCTATCCTTTGTTATTATTCGCATGGTCTCCTAAAACATCTTATCTACCCAAATATTTCTATTATTTGGATTAAAATATTTCTCTATACAGGATCTGAACTGATGATAATTTCTAGCAGCCAGAAGCTATGTTTATACCTTCAAAATATTAAATAATTTCAACTATTGGTACATAGATAATTCCTTGTCATTTTCCAGCGATTGCTTGGTTGCAAAGAACTGCTTAATTTGGGGAGAATTGTTTTGGATATGTTTGCCCTTTTCTGCCGAAATAAGCAGAGTGAGAGTCTGGGAAAGAGGGAAAACTGAGCCAGACTTAGGAGACGTCATTAGCAGAGCGTCTTGCAAACCCTCCTATCCTGGGCTGCAGAGCTTACCTAACTACCTCACTTGCTTGCAAAATGAGAATAGGCATCAAATTGAATAGAAACAGATCAGTGAAGTCATGCATGAATCACGGAAGATCTGCATGAGGGGAGAGATCCTTGCAACAAACCGTGTATGATCATTCATCTTTGTTAACAGGTCTTCCTCTCAAAGTACTTTTACCCAGACAGCAAAATCTTCTCCTGACCTCAATACTTACAGGCATCTTCACGCACATTTTTTCAGTCTTGTGTTCTCACAGAAGGATGTCTGTAGGATAAAGCTGAAGAGAATGGTTATAATGATTTGGGGTAACTGTCTTTCCTGGAGTAAACAAAGGACAATTAAAAAATAAAGCACAAGGGTTTGGATTAATTCTCAGCATTTCTGAAAGCAATACTATTTTCTTTTAGTAGAGCATTTATTTTTCTCTCGTACGTCTCTAGTTTCCTCAGAAAAATATTTCTGTTTTTGCAAATGCAGTCTTAAAACAGTTATTATATAAAAACTCTCAGCGCTGCACAAATCTCTTCAATCAAAGAAACTATTCTTGCCTGCCTCCTATTTAAAATAGGAATTGGAATAAAATTTTGTGCAATAAATAGAAGCAAAGGAACTTAGATATGGTTAGGAAAAAATTAGACCATGCGAGACTTCTAAAATGGCATGCTCATGCTGTGAAACCTGCAAGTACATACTGTTCTGCACGCAGACAATTTTTGTACACTTCTGTTGTTGTTGAACTGCAAATTTTGAACTAGATTTGTGTTTTCCTGAAAGGTCAGCACTTCCCTCCAGAGGGAGTAACTGAACTGGGATGATGATTTGGATATTTCAGTCTTAATATTGATACCAGTAATGAAGTCCTTTGCTGTTGATGATTTTTTTTCCCTGTGCTGTTTCAACCTACTTTTAAAAAAATAGCTACAAAGTTTGTATATTGTGTCATAAACTTCAACATGCAAACATGTATCGGATAGGATTTTAAACCTAGAATATGAAAACCCATTGACACTGTGAAAGAAATAGCCATATTATCATTTGCTAACAACCTCTTTTCCTCATGATCTGTACTACATGCAGTGCTTAGAAAATGCAGTTTGGTTTGTTGATTTTGGGTTACTACACAAAACTAGCTTCAAGAGGTTGGAAACTATGTCAAAGGCCTTTACATGTCAGGGTACTGAGATAGCACTCTGTTTGGGAATGTGCTTCAGGATGCCATTGTGATGAGGCAGACAAAGACAGCACCTCCAGAATCTTTAAAAATATATTTAAATTTTGGTGGAAGAGAAGAAGTAACAGAAAAACTCTCTCAAATTCTCACTCTTTCTAATGATTACTAAATGAACATCTGAATGATGACTTGTCTGGAATTTATTAACCTATTTTACACAAAAAGATAGTTGGAAAAAAATTGTTATATTCACTTTTCAGTCATTCTCTACAGAAACTTCCAAAAGTTAACTTTGAATCACTAGTAGTTATAGACAGAGTGTCAAGTTTCAAATAACTTGATTGTGGCATGGTTTTTTTTTTTTCAAGTATTCTTAATGGAGTTTAATTTCTGTCCATGAAACAGTCAAACAGGAAATAGTTAATTCCTTCTTCCAACAATGTAATAAGAGCAACTGTCGGAAATGCAACAATATTTCCATGGATTGTAGCAACAGTTGTGACAGAGAAAAACATGCCATTTTCATTTAAGTCTTTGTTCTTCTAAAATCTAAAATAAGTGAATACATTGTCCTACCAAGACATTGTAGTTTAGCTTTAGGTAAATCTTCAGTGATAATTTCATTTATTATTTTATTAACAACACTTTGATTTATCTTGATTGACTTGATATACTTTTGTTGCTTCTGTCACTCAGTTTTAGCCGGTACTCCTAACAATAGGAGGGGAAAAAAGCCCCAGAGTCTGTAGCTGGCTTAGTGACAAGCTTTGTTGGCATTCTGACAATTAACTACGAGCAATGGAGAAAACTGTTCTGTATAAGTTATAGTCTTACTGTAGAAATTACCTCTAAAAACTCATAAAATCATCTTACTTCACCCTTACGTGATCAGTTACTCTCTCTGCTTACCATCACTTGAGATTTGGGATAAGGCAGCCTAGACTCAATGTCCTGTAAAATCAATATTTACTCCACCATGGAATAAATCAGTATTTACTCCACCCTGTAGGAAATTAACAATATCTAAATAGGAAAGCATTGAATATATACAATGATGTTCTTGGGGAACAGACCTATTCTGGAAATAAATTTTCACTTCAGTGGTGATAGAAGGACTTTGTGTAGAGTTGTACAAAATATGATGTGTGTAGATATGCCTTCTGAGTTACAATGAGATGTCTTATCTTCAACGTGTTTATAACCACTTCCAGATACTTAAGAAAATGAGACTATCTTTAAGAATACAAAGAAAGAAAATTGGTTCTGTCCTGACCCAAACCAGGACAAGCAGTTACTTTTTTTTGTTCGATTCAGTGAACTGTTGCGTTTATTAATTGTTAGGATTCACTATATGTTAGGTGCAAGGCAAGAAGAAGCCTTAACTTTTAGCCATCAATTCCTAGATGCTGAAGTCAGGCTGCAGTTAGAGGTCTAATCATAATAATTATGGAGCAGCATAGCTCTGAACTTCTCCAGATTTACTGTGACAGGGACAGTTTTATTCTGTAATGAACTCCTACAAAATGGAACATAATGAAAATGAGATGCAGTCCTTGATAGTGTGAAGTGTTCTTTGTTCTTTTTAATATAATGACAGTTTTAAAACCTTAATATTTTATATAGATACATGTGTAGACAATATGAGATTTTGTCAGTAGAGCTTAAGATGAGTTTCAAATTGGAAACTTGTTCTGTTGCTCTAGGACAAAAGCTGGAGACTGAACTCCATTCTGAGCATGTCTCTTAAAGATCTGAAAAACAACTGCTGAAAACATTTGTATTTGAGTGCAGCTTAGCTACTATTTCATGTCTTACATAATACGTGCAAGTGAGACTCTATTTTCAGTTTCTGCCTCTCTGATTTCATTATTTTCCTAGGAATATATTTGATTGTAAAGAACACTCTTCTCGCTACTAAAGATGCAGTACATCAAGATAATGACAGGTACAAGCATAAGTCATCACGTTCTCTCAGTACATAATACATCCATCAGAATGTGATTTTTATCTGTACAGTTCTTCATTTCTTCTCTAAAAAGCACAGAACAGAGCTATAAACTCTGCTTTCAGTAAGTGCTAAGTCAAGAAGTGGGAGAAGCAAGTTTTAACATTAGTCTTGCGTTTTTCTTTTTAAATTTAAGTAGTTAAATCTGATTTAGTACTTTTTAAAAAAAAATGGCTACAGGAATATTTGATCAGTTTTTGCTGATTTTCTGTCTGCTTTTATTTACTCAGTGAGTTGACTACTTCCCCATTTCTTGGGGATGGGGAGCGAGTGGCTGTGTGATGCTTAGTTACCAGCTGGCATTAAATCACAACAAACTTACTTCATTTGGAGTGAAATCAATCATTCTGACACCTTGAAAATCCTGAGTGTCTCATTTATTTTTTTCTAAAGATGAAAGGATGTTCTTCTGTTTTCCCAGCTGCTGTAAATGTATCATTGCTTTCCATCAAATTTCATTTTTACAAGAGTGTGCATCTACATTTTACCTGTATTCACACATCAGATTTTTATTGCCCCACACTAAAAGTTTACTCTTCATGGAGTTGGAATCCATCTCTGAGTTTTTCTCTTTGAATTAACAGATTACTCTAACTTCTGACTTGTTTAGCTATCTGTGGTCAAAACAACGAAAACTGTGCATTTGTTATGTCAATGTATATGATGAATATCTGATGATCAAATTTGATATTTTGTTGCATCTTATTCATATATTTTCTTAGGATTCTACACATTCATGGGTTCCACAGTCCCTTGTGCGTCCATTTTTCATATAGGTACATTTTTTTCATAGTATAAAGCCAATCAGTAACTTTATTATGCTTTGCAAGAAAATTCCAAAAGAAGAGTGTCCTCTGCTTTTTGGCTATTCAGATGCTTGAAGGCAGCCTTTAATTATACCCCACGTGGGAATAAGAGCTTCAGATCCAGATCTGAGAAAAAAGGGATGAAAACATACCTGCTCTCGGATATGGAATACCTTTACGATGCATGTATTTAATACATAAAAATGCACTATAAAACTAGAAGTTATATTTGACAGAGACTCTTTGGTGTGCTAACAGCTAAAATTCCCTAGATAATATAGCTTCAATGGCTGGTTAGCCTGTGTGGCTGCCAGCTCAAAACTTACATACTCGGTCAAAACTGAAGGAACCAGGCCAGGTGAGGGAGTGTGAACCACCTCTGTTGCACTTCTGGCACATTCATTTCATAAAGTATGAGCCATAGGAAATTTGCCACAAAGCAATGCTTTGCTGTTGGAAAGGAGGATGTGATATGTTTGGAAGGAGAAATGAACCATCCTGAATAACATTAGCATTGGTCTGTAATTCTGTGCTAGCCTTTGAAAAGAGAAAGCACTGAGAACTGGAAAGGCAAAATTTGCACTTAACCTTTGCATGACTCAGGGTGTTGTGCAGTGTGGAGGCAAATGTCTGTGCCAGCAAATGCAAGACAGGTATATGGGAAAAACTGATTATTGGAGGGGGGGGGGGCATTTGAAACTTGTTTTGTAGAGGCAGGAAAGCTGTAACACGGTACAGAATGCTGGGTGCTCAGACTTTAAAGACTTCTACCCAAAAAGTTTGTGAGCCAGTGTACAAGCTGCATCTCCCTGTTATTGCAATGACTGGGATTTCCTACACCCATGAAGCATTTTGCAAAGCCCAGTGAAGAGAAAATCAAGTACGGACTACAGCTTTCCTTCCTTTCCTGCTTGAATAACTATGAATTCTATATAACTGAGAGCTAGTAAGGGTTCTTAACAGCTGAGTACCACCACTTACTAAAAGTGACCTGTAAGAATATTAAAAGAAAAATTATTTTTCAGTTGTGCTCTTTAAAGTATTTTGTATGATGCTGTAAGACACAAGAGTTAAACCATTCCAGGAACAAAGTTAGCAGCTTGTTAGGATTATTGCAGACAGAAGTTTTTGATACTGCAGGGGTGGAGAGCTAATGAGTTAAATTGATAACAAGTACCTCTGACCCCCTTCTCTGGAAAGTCTCAGCTATGCTCACACACCAAGGGAAGCAGGGCCAGGTCCTACACGTGTTGACTGGTCAGGTCTTTTGTGTTGTTGTCGCACAGCCTCAGAGCCAGTCATCCATCCAGGCTGTGTTGCAGCACACCAGAGTGCTGTGCGAGCAGTGGCAGCACGCCACAGTAGCAGCCTGTGTGCTCTGCCTGTCCTTTAGCATCCAACGCTGCCCATAGCCTGGCAGTAAAGAAAAGACCAGGAGATCCAAGCAAATGGATCTGTTGGGCATTAGGCCCAGTAGCCATCCATGAGGATAGTGCTCTGTTGGTTGGGCAGAGGCCAGGGTAGAGTAGCACAGAGAGATCTGCTGTGTGCCTTCAATTTTAATTCAGAAAAATCACTGGCACAGGTGTACTTGTCAAAGCATTGTCCTTCACAGTGTCCCTTAAAAAAGGTAGATTACTATAGACACAAAGACATGAAATGCTACATCATAATAAGTGTTCCATAATTCAGTGTCCAGGATGAGAAAGAACATATTGCTAACCATTTAAAATACCAGATAGGAAGTTTAACATCCTCATTCCTGTCTCAGAGTCTACCTAGGACCCTCTCACTTTTTTTTTGTCAAAGGCACATATTAAAATCTTTCCTTAAAGCATCTGAGATTTGAGAAAATTTTACACAAAAAGAATTAACAGAATTAGGTAGAATGATTTTGATAAATGATTTGTGTGAAAGCTGGGTGCCAGCTGCTGGGAGTTCCAGTATTTATTCTACAAGAATAAAGGTTGATCTTCCTGAGATTTACCAGGGCAGTGGATTTGGCCCAGCTGACAGACAAACACCCACCCAGCTGCTCATTCACTCCCAGTGGGACAGGGAGAGAAAAGAGAAAGAACAGCAATGAGAAAGCTCGTAGGTCAAAATAAAGACTGGAAGATTGCTTACCAATTACCATTGTGGGTAAAACAGATTCAACTCAGGGAATATTAACTTAATTTATTGCCAAATAACTATTTAATTACTCATTGGAGTAGTAGGAAACAAAAAGACAAACATTTAAACAACGTCTTTCCTCCCCCCTTCCCCAGGCTCAACTTCACTCCTTCATTCTTGATTCCTCTCCTTCCACACTTGTTGCCACGGCAGTTTACCCTCAGCCCCTTCAGCGAGGACACAGGCAGAGGAAAGGCAAGGACAGCGGGTTAGGGACAGCACATGGTGATTTCTCTCCTTAAACTGCCTGGCTGTGACAGTTTCTGAATTGTTATGCAATGGCCTTTATAAGTGAAATCTGTGTAAGGTCTGTCTGTACATATGTACATATGCACTTACATATATTTTAAAGTTCTATAATTTTAAATTACTTTAAATGAGAACTACTTGTTTTGTCCTCCAGAAGCTGAATGGACAAGGTTAATTTGGTTAGTTCCATACAAACATATGCTGCAGTATTGTATAACTACTGTCCTCCAGGATCCCTAAAGACAGAGAATGACCTCTGTTCTTAGTTTGTAAAAATCAAGGTATTTTTAGGAAACATATTCATTTCCTATGAACAGAGGATCTCGTCAAAATGTTTATTTTGCAAGGCTATCCTAGTGAGAGACTTAAACAAATTGATCTGAGCCTAATGTTGCCAATATATCCACCATATCCATCAGCTCCTGAATAATGGATCTGCTATCCCTGAGAGACAAGTTAGATGCAATTAGCTTATCTTTCTTTCAGCTATTCTGTTTAAATTCTGTAATAACAAAACTCAACAATTAAATAAGACATGTATTTAATTGGCACAACAAAAAGCTTAGGCTAAGCTGGCACGAATTCTGCGCTTATGCCAAAGCAAAGGAGACTTGAGGGTTATGTGCAAATCCTGTTCTGCATCCTGCCTGCACATGAAATTAGAACTTTTTCTTGATCAGACTTTTCTGTCTAGAGAAGTGCTCTGTTATTGGTAGATGACAAAAGCATTGCTTTGGAACTGAGACCTCCTTCACCTCGGAAATGGAAGTGTTTTATAAGAGCGTCTAACCATTCACAACAATCAACAGCTCTTGTCAGCTTCCTGGAAGATGATCATTGGTTGCAGGACTATTTTTAATTTTTCATATTTTAACCATTTTTTCTTAATAACTTTGCTTGCCAATGTTCTTTTTCTTCTTAGCACTCTCTTCTCTGCTCCTCTTTTTGTTTTCCTGCATCAATTTCCTTTTACTGTCTTGTGCTTTCTCTTCATGGCCCGGCATCCTTCTACTGAGCATTGCATTATCCAAAGGCATCCCTTCTTTCTCAAACTGCACCACAAAAGACTACCGCAGAAAGGTACATAGCTAGTGGTTTTACCAACAATTAGATCAGTTATGGATGAGGCCTAAAGTACTTGATCATTGATAACATGCAGAACCTGAATGAATAAAAGTTCAGCTATGAAACATGAAGGAACAAGATCAAGCCATCCGAATCCCAGCCTCTTACTTCACCTTCAGCACCACTATATGTAGTAATATTTTTCTTCCACATCTTTTACACATCTATGTCTTCGTCCTAAATTTATAATTGTCTACACAGTTTCTTCTCAAAATTCTTCCTAGCCCTGTCATTCACTTCTTGTCTTCTGTCCTATCTTATTTCCTCTTCTACCCAAATCTTTACTTCTTGCTCCCAAATTCAATTTTTTTTTTTTGAGTCAGCTGGTTTCCTCACCACATCAGACACCAAAATAACCTTTGCTAGCTGCAACTAGTATGTATCACCAAAAATGTGAAACTTTCATTTTAGTGTGTCTTATTTCCTAATGTTACACTAGTAGGGATACTGTTGGGTGGATTGCATGGACTGGGTTCTTTTTAAGGCTTTGTGTACAAAAGACTGTTTTAAGCAATAAAAGACTGTTTTAAGCAATAATAACGTCATACAAGAGCATAACTAATTCTCCCCTGTTCCCCCCACCCCCACCACAGCATAAGTTTTGCTCGTGAATGGAGCTTTGTGACTTATTTTCACATTTTTATTTAGTCATATAATCACATTCTGGAATCATTACTAGGCTCACAAGTACCTGTTATGGTACTTTGTGAGAAATATTTTGGATTTCTAAAATACAGGACTATTCTTTCCACAACATTCCATATTTTTTTTCCTCAAACTTACCACCACCAAATTTCTAATTTTACATTAATGTTAAAACTGATTGCTAGACAACATGTATGAATCACTTCTGAATGTGTGTAGGTGGCTTTTCAGGACACCCTTCAGGAAGCAGAAGATCACCAGTAGTCATTCAGTTAGTATGAAGAAAAGAGTCATAGAATTATATATGTCTGGTGTTTTGTTAGTACATCTTCAGTTGATAGAGTTCTATTCAGTTTGGACCCAGCCTAGGTGAACTGACTTGTAGGATCAGTTTGTATAACAAAAATTAACACAGTGTAACACATACACTTAGAGATTTACAATAACAGCAGAGGAAAATTTTTGAAAGATATTGTCCTGGGTTCGGCTAGGATAGAGTTAATTTTCACAAGAAAGCTGGGCAAGGGATAGCAGACCCAAACTAGCCAAGGTTGTACCGCACATCGCTCCTCGTTTGTGTTCTCTCTTGTCAGTATTGCAGTTGTTATTGTTATCCCGCGCTCTCTCTCTCTCTCTGTTGTTGCATTAAACCCATGAGGGCTGCCCTTTTTCTGCTGATTCTCCTCCCCGTCCTGGGGAGCTGTGGGGGGAGAGGGGGCAGTGAGCGAGTGGCTGCGTGGTCCTTTGTTGCCCACTGGGCTCAAACTGTGACAGATACATACTACAAGTCCCTAGTGCCCACATGGACTCCACACTTGAAATGTAATCATATTGAAAACTATTGAAAATTCAAAGAGTAACAAGAAAAACCAATAACGTGATTAGTGAAGTGTACTATAGAGTACCAATACTGCAAAGTATTGCTATTGCTGTGACTAAACAGCATTACATTTAAGTAATGTAATTAAGAAAAATTTTACATGTTCTGGACAATTGGTTGGAGAAAAAAATTATACTCCCCAAGGAAAGCATTTCATTGAAGTTTGGGTGAAAGAACTAGAATGTGAGTTAGGGACATACTAGAAGTTAATGCTCCATTATTCAACTAGCAGACAGACAAGATCTGTTGTGATCTGATTTTTCATGCCATCAAGCTTCAAAATTGAGGACAGGCATTTTTGGTACTGTGACAAACTATAACATAGCTAAACCAATCAAAATAGCAAAACATAGGAGATAACATAGCAATTAATGTTTACTGGATGAGGTATCTTTTAAGTTGCTGTCGCTTAAACTATACAGGCCTGCTTGGCCATAGATACCTCACTTAACTGCATGATCTTTCTTATGGCAGAAATATCTGATTGCTTTTGTAATTAGTTAAATGCTTTCTAACTTTTAAAGCTATGACCAAAATGCACAAACTCAAAGCCTGCCTTGTGAACAAAAACCAAGCTCCACACATTGAAATACAGTCTTTGGGGTGCAGATGCAGAGCAAGGATGCCCTGGTGTCTTTTACCTGGGTAGTTCCACGGAGTTTGCGGGCCAGAAAGGCAGATGATTGCATGTGCTTCTCTCATCAGAGGGCAGAAAGGCCCGGAGCATTATGGTGTGATATCATAGCAATATGAAGAAATAAGGCTGCAATAAGCTTTCCGATTCTGAGCTGAAGTTATATTTTGCTGTATAGTTGTGGTCAGCCTTAGGCAGAGAAAAGGAGGAATTGCGTGCTTTATTTTTCTCTTGCAGTATGCTTTAATCATCTCAACAAATGTGATTTCAGATCAGTATTTGCACTCTTCCTCTGTGAGAAGCGTGATAAGTTCAGTTAATAATCAGCAAGCCCTCACCAAGAAAAGCACTGTTTACTCAGGACAGCAGCATTACAATGAAAATGAGAGAGAGAGATGTAAGTGCCTATCTTGCTTAGGAGTGGTCTGTTCATACTCCAATGAAAATATAAATCTAAATGTCCTCACTCTGACTGTTCACTTAACTCCTGCCCAGGTTTTGGCCTAATACACAGCTAACACAAGGGCCTGATACATGCTGGGAGCAGCACCATTAGGTCAATGCAAGAGCAACACATAGGCAGGACAGGATGGACAGGGAGGGATAAAGGTCATTAGGCAGCTGTTATCACTTGCAGCTTGCTGTCTCTGCTGGCCATTTTCTCTTGCATCCTTGCGTGTTAATTGCCCAAAGTTTCTTTAGTATCCACCAATTTACAGAAATGTACATTTCCAAGCTGGGAGGTATAAATACATGAGCTTACCCAAAGAGATTTTGAAGTGGATCCAACAGCAGTCAGACTGCTGAGAGTTTCTTGCTTCCCTGTGTGACACAGAGAACACCTGTAGTGTGAGGGATAAGGAATAATGAGCACTCCCACCCTTTACGAGGTAATGGTTTTGCTCATTGGTGTGTGAGTTACAAGTTAGAGAACTTGTGGGTCATGAATTACTAAAGTGATGAATGAGTGAATTCAACTAGCCTGTACAAAGGGGACTGAGCCCGTGTTTGATGTGTTTGCTTGTTTTCCTTCCTAAAGAGTTCATGAAGTAAAGTTTAATTTACAGAGTATTTTGTCCTGTAAATTTGAGACATTTAAATGGACCGTGACACTGCCCCTAATGCCTGTTCTACCTGCTGCAGTCCCAGGGCAGTCATTTGCAAACACCATGCGTTTTCAGGACAGGACTGCCAATTTTGTAAGTTTTAAGTCCTATTTGCTTTTCTGCCTCTCGGACTAGGTTTAACTATTTCAAGTATTTCTTCTGAGGGACAGTGACACTTCTAAAGACTTTTCATTTGCATAGTTTCACCACAAGGATGTGATCTTAATGGCTCCTAACATTTTCCAGACTCTTTAGCATCCTTTAGTTCGTCTTACTTTTGGGCTTGCTGCTGCCTGAATTTATAGTCCAAACACAGCCTTTTGCTATTCTATGATCCTATAGCATCTGTCACGTTGGGTATTGATCACTGAAAACCAGGAATATCGAAAAACAAGAATTTATGCAGGTTTCTTGTAAACTGCACCAATTCAATTATTCCTCATTTAAAGAATTCACACGTAACTAGAGCTTCTGTATTACACTACGCCATCCACCCCCTCTCACAAATTTCTTTTTGCTAGCTTTTGTAATTGTGAATTTTCTGAAATTCCTCTAAGAAGTGAAATCACTCCTTGCAAAGCAAAACAGCATTTCTTGTAACAGTAATTTCTGAATTAGCAGTTGGTTTCTGTTCTGTGTATGGGGACCGGAGTTTTATTTAAGAAATGAATGCAAACCTCAACTAAAACTAGAAAATGTTGCTGTCAAATGCTTATTTAATGCTGTTTCCGTACTGTGATAATAAATTAAAATGGTTAATAGCACACGTTGCATCCTACTGAGGATACCTAAGAGATCTAAAAATTACTATGAATTCAGCTGCAAGAATCCTGTAAGGTATTACACACTTTAACAACATACAAATCCACAATGTCATATGGCAAATTGGAACAAGATCCAAATAGAATGATTATTTTGTGACTAAGGAATATGCTTTCTTTCACTGTATAAAGTAGAAACAATAGCTAATTTTCACTTGATTGTGCTTTTATAATTTAAGGTAACTTTAAAAACTGGTATTTTTTCTCGTACCAGTGCTGTGAATAATGTTAGCACAAACAGCATCACATACTTATTCTTATCTCAGTAGTTGATCAGACTATTAATTTCTTCTATCAATCCATAGAACTGTATGATTCCACCTCCATTTGACTAGGTAATATCCATTGTTTTTCAGTCAAGCCATTACCTATATAGATATAATGGAAAGATTTTTCAGATAGAGAGGTAGCAAAATATTGTCAAGCCCCTAGACTTTACTGGCTCAGTTTACAAAAACATGATGTGTTGTGGAAGTTGAAGGAGGTATGCTAGAAAGGTGTGCTTCTCAAGCTATTTCTTTATTCCAGTCTAGGAAATACTGGATCCGATTTAATTTTGGAGATTGTCTTTATTGGGAGATGGACCTAAATCTGTGTATTTTTAATTACGATTAATTTTATTTTGTGTTGTTTTGTGGGTTTATTTTTAACCTACTGAAGATTTGACTGGGCCATGTGAGTCTTGAAAATCAGCAGTAGCAGTTAGTATGGTAATGACATTTCCTTTTCAGTTTATCACAAAAAAAATGCCTACTTCTTATCTTTAAGCAACATTTTATTATCATTTTAGAGCATCTGAAATTTCACTTAAAGACTACTAACAGTCTGTTTCTGTCCGGTGATTACTCCCAAACATGAGGTGAATACATTATAACTTCCTTTAAAAATGAACTAGAAGCTCCAATGTTCTTTTTCAAGGATTTCTTTCTTTTTTTTTTTTCATTCAACACAAAAAATATCTACTTCATCTGAGGAAGATAAGCAGTTGATAGAAGTTTCTGACTGTACTGTAACTATGCAAAATGTGGTAAACATGGCGAGTCATTTCTTTCAGAAAGGATAACTACAACTGCTAAGCAAATACCCATGAAAGACTTAAGTCTCGGTAGACCCAACAGAAAATATCACAAGGAAGAATTTTTTTTTATATCAGAAAGAAAATTTTGTCCTGTATTTACAAAACTCAAAACAGATACAAGACTGAATCAGTGGCTCAGCCCTTTTGTCCTAAGAAGTTAGTCTTTTCAGTGAAAGTCAGGAAGTTTAAATAACACCTTCTCATCAGTACTAGTTAGAAAGGCATAGAGTATATTCGCATTGCAGATAGGCTTACAGAAAAAATTTAGCTGCCAAACACTAGGTGTGCGGAAACTTATTCTTGCAAGAGTCCTACAACACAGTAACATTTCGTGGAGCACCATAAGACCTGAGAACAAGGTTCAGTTTGTTAACAGAACAGCTGAGCACAGCATATTTTTCATCTCAGAAATTACTGCTATAGAATGGCATGTTTCCTTGCTTTCTTCAGCTGTAGAAATTTCAGCAATTTAATGAAAGCAAATACATAAAAACAAAAGGCAGAGGGAAGCACATAACATAAAAACATGAACCCCAAAAACTTGAGTTCAGCCATGTTACAACTCCCTGTAATCAGTTTCTTATCAGGAAAAGGATTATGCTATCTTTTCTGCAGGTGGTCTTATCACCTACACTTACGATAACATCCTCAGGTATCAGACATTTACAGAACCCTAGCTGAAAAAAGCCTAGCAGATGATACCCTTATGAATGCATTTTTCTTAGTTGAACAATTAATGATCTGCTGTCCAATTATGTTTTTAATAATGTGGTGAGAGTGATCTTGTGTACTATTTTTTATTTTCCTTTTACACTCATAACCTCAAAGGACAGTCTCCACAGCTAGTCTTACTAAGCCTGCAGTGATTTGTTAGCTATTCACAGATATGGGTTCTAGGCCAGACAGTGTAAGATGTTTACATCCATACTGCTTGTAAGCTTCAAGTGTTGAGTTCAGACTAGTCCTCAACCTGTGCCAAATTTTTCCTTGCTTGGAGACTGACAGTTCTCAAGCTGTAGAAAAAACCAAGAAGAAAACACTGGTAGAATACATCCAAAGTAAATTCAAGCTCAGACCTAAGGCCACATAATGACATACTGAACTAATTAAAGTATTAAATAATTGACTGGAAAGAGTCCATTGAAGTATTACTGAAATGGCTAGCATCAGATATACATGAAGAAACTGAGGGAATTTGATTTATTTAACATGGATGAGAGAAGAATTCGGGGGGGG
>VZSC01013697.1:283631-307797 GCA_013398225.1 Steatornis caripensis | reverse complement strand
GTGGGGGGGGGGGTATCTAACTGCAGCCATCTATTGCATTAAGGAAGGATCGTGAAAAAGCAGGACCCAAAGTCATCTCAGAGCTGCACAATGAAAGGATGAGAGGCACTATTCATAGGCTGCAACAAAGAAATTCCAGTTGGACACAAGGAAAAATTTCTTAACAAACAGATACAGTGATCAAGCACTGTACAGATTGGGCCACAGAGACCTGTAAAATCTCCGGGCCACAGATACTTGTAAAATCTCAGTCCTTAGAGATTTTCAAAAGTAGATTGGACAATGTCTTGAGCAAACTAATCTAACTTAGAAGTTAGTCCTGCATTGCAAACTTGAGTGAACCCTTCCAAATTAATTTTTTTCCTATGGTTTCTGTGAAGTATGCTGTGAGCAACAATGATGTGGCCAGTTCTGGACTCCCCAGTACAAGAGAGGTAAGGAGTTACCGGATAGAGATCAGCGAAGGGCCACAAAGATGATGAAAGGACTGGAGCATCTCTCCTATGTGGAAAGGCTGAGAGAGCTTGGACTGTTCAGCCTGGAGAAGAGAAAGCTCGGGGGGGATCTCATCAATATATATAAACACCTGAAGGGAGGATGCAAAGAAGATGGCATCAGAGTGTTTTCAGTGGTGACAGGACTAGAAGCAATGGGCACAAATGGAAATATAGGAAGTTGCAGCTGAGCATCAGGAGACACTTTTTCACCATGAGGGTGATCAAGCACTGGCACAAGTTTCCCAGAGAGGTTGTGGCATCTCCGCCCTTGGAGATATTCAAAAGCTGCCTGGACCTAGCCATGGGCAACCAGCTCTAGGTAGCCTTCCTTGAGCAAGGGTTTTGGACCAGATGACATCCAGAGGTCCCTTCCAAACTCAATCCCTCCACGATTCTGCAATATATGCTGTGTTAAATAATCATCCTGATACTGTGTTGACAATACAGATGAATCCTATGAGTTTCTCTTTTTTTCATATTTATGGCTATAAATGAACTGAATGTCAATGGTACCCAATATTTAGTGATTGGATTTGTCCAATTTATAAAATATGAAAGTTTAATTGCATAGCTACTGTTAATTAATTGACAATTAATTGCATAAATTTAAGTGAAAATTATTGAGAATTATTTTTAAAAGTGACATTTGTTTTAGTCATAGTAAGGCGTTATTCAATATAGTTGTGGAAATGTCTTGCTAAGTCCCAGAAAACATTATATAGACAAACTTTAAAAATAAATTGAAAAGCCTCTCCTTCCCTCTCTTCATCACAGCAACCTTTTCTCCTGTACTCACAGAAAATCCAAGGGAGAAAAAAAAATAATATCTGAGACTCAAATTAAATGCACTTGGCAATTAAAATTTATTTCCAGTTTTAACTCTAATACAGAGACTTCTATCAAGACTAGATAATAATTTAAAGAAATTAAAAAAAATGGTATCTGCTTATCCCTGTGTCAGTATCAGCAATGCAATTAAATAAGTGAACTGTTCTGCCTTGTGCTGGAAGCATTGTTTTCCCTGGAGTAATTAATGTTCAAGTGGAAGAAAAAACAAGTGTAATCTGTGGATTTGTCCAAACTGGAGCAGGGGCAAGAGGAGGAGTTCATTGCAATGAACTCCTGTGATCCAGTCGAAAGGAACCAGGGGTGGAGATTGTAACAGAAATACCTTTACATTGTTCTAACCTGGGATTTGAGTTGCATGTTATGGGAGTTACAGTTTCAGGAACCCCTTGTTGCTAGCCAGGCTAGGAGCAAGGGGAGAAATTCATTGAAATGTTAAACCCTATAACCTGTCCCAACGGGACCAAGGGTGGAGATTGTAATGGAAACATCTTTAAAGTGTTGTAATCCATTATTTGAGTTGCTTGTTATAGGAGTTACTATAGCACGAACCACCTGAACCAGTGGAGGACAAGACTTACAAGAAGCAGAGCAAGTGCAGCAGTGACCCAACCTGAGCTGGCCTTGGTGCCCAGTAACTCCACGCAACACACCACCTCTCCTGTCCTGAGTGACCACCATAACAGATGGAGCCCAAAACCATGGACTA
Organism: Steatornis caripensis; assembly: GCA_013398225.1. Taxonomy (NCBI): domain Eukaryota; kingdom Metazoa; phylum Chordata; class Aves; order Caprimulgiformes; family Steatornithidae; genus Steatornis; species Steatornis caripensis. Next base: position 305,745 of record VZSC01013697.1, on the reverse strand, counting down.
AATGAACTCAGTGAACATTTTGTGGATATTTGTGGGCATTTTGCAGACATTTTGCAGGGGTGGTCCATAGACTAGGGGAATGATATCTGTGTATTATATCTAAGGATGTGAAGGAGGGTAGTGGTTAATGAGAGTGTATTAGACAGTGTGGAACCTGAGCATGACATAAACGGTATGGAACAAAGGGTGGAAAATGTGTTGGGTTTGGCTGGGATAGAGTTAATTTTCTTCATAGCAGCTGGTATGGGGCTATGTTTTGATTTTGTGCTTGAAACAGTGTTGATAACACAGGGAAGGTTTTGTTACTGCTGACCAGTGCTTACACAATATCAAGGCCTTTTCTGCTTCTCACACCACCCCGCCAGTGAGTGTACTGGGCATGCACAAAAAGCTGGGATGGATATGATTGACCAAAGACGTGTTCCATACCATATGACGTCATGCTCAGCATATAAAGCTGGAGGAAGAAGAAAGAAGGGGGAATGTTTGGACAGGTGGCGGCATTTGTCTTCCCAAGTAACCATTTGAGGTGATGGAGCCCTGCTTTCCTGGTGTCCTGGTTTGAGCTAGGACAGAACCAATTTTCTTTTAGTAATTTTACTTTTAAGTTAAGTCTCTTCTGAGCAGCTGCACTCTCTGACATTAATTGCACGTTTTTCAGACAGTGTCTGCTTCTAGCACTGACAACGCTCAATGTTTATAGTTAGTGCTGGAACATCAGTAGGAATGGTATGCAGAAAGGCTCTTGCTTATACTTAAACCTATGGAAACCAAGGTTGATGCTTGCTTGTTGATGCTGCTAATTTTCTTAAGCGCTGGACCTGAAAGAGCGGAAAAAGAGGTGACATCTGTGACTTCCCTGTGGGGAAGAGTGGGCCGGACAAGTGAGCCAAACCTGACCAAATGCAGTATTGCATCTCATACGCACCAAGCTGAGAGATCACAAAGATTAAGCTCTGTTCTTCTATGGCCAGCATCCAAGGAGGACTCTGTCCGATACGCCTGCCTTCGATCCCAATCCATGGATTCCTGGATCCAGCTCCTGCCTGCTGCTGAGTACAGTCCAGGACTTTTCTGGGGCCTGTCCTGCAGCATCTGGGTGACACGATCGTCACCAAGGGGACCTCGATTTTTGTTTTGTATATATTTGTATATATTTCATTATTATTTTTTCCATTATTATTAGACCTTATTGTTATAGCCAGATTAAAGCTGTTTTAACATTTCCATCCCATAAGTCTCTTTCCCTTTTCTCTTCCACCCCCGCCCCTTTTTGGGGAGGGAAGGGATTAACAAAGAGGATCTGTCATCCATTTAATAGACAGCCCAGCTTTAAACCCTGACATCTGGAGATGGCCAAACGCTTGCCTGCTCATGGGAAGTAGTGAATTCCTTGTTTTGGTTTGCTGTGTGTGCGGCTTTTGCTTTACCTATTAAACTGTCTTTATCTCAACCCTTAAGTTTTCTCATTTTTACTCTTCTGATTCTCTCCCCCATTCCATCGAGGGGGAGTGAGAGAACGGCTGCGTCGAGTTTAGTTGCTGGCTGGGGTTAAAGCACGACAACATCTCACTCATCAGAAGAGTCCAACAGTTAGGCCTTAAAATGTTTCAAATTGGTAAAGCAAAAGCTAAATTTTAAGATTTTGAGAACTTGTACTTTTTACTATTATCATAGGAAAGGAAACGGCCATCTCTGGATACCTTAAAAGGACACAATCAGGACGTGACCCATGTACTTTTCTATTTGCAGTAACAAAGACTTATGCTTAGACAGTCAGGTTGCTTCATGTCTTGCTGCCAGCTCAGCAGTAAGAATGGAATCAAATTAAGTCATTCCACTCAATTGTTTTTCGGACTTTAACACTTGCCAGGTATTGCCAACCACAATTCCTTGGCAAATGACAGGACTTCTGAACTGCCTAGATAGGAAGAAATTGGTGCACGATGTCCAACATAACTATGGGCATGAGAGTGATCATTCTTGTTTATCTATAGATTTCAACTTTTTAGGAATCTATTTGCCTTCCTGAGAAAATCAAGTGAATTTAGCATTCTGCTCTCTCTAGTTAATGCTATTTCTCTTTTGTTCATTTGTAACTGGAGTACTAAAGCACTGAATGGATTCTTCACTTTATTTTTATATGAGAATATAAATACACGCTACAATTGTGTCTCATGGATTCACAGTTCAATGAAACGCTGAAGTGCTGTATTTTTTATGTGACACTAAATTTTGTAAGCTAAGCAGTAGTGTAAAGTGGTCTGAAGGTCTGCTTGATTTGAAAGATAATTGCAAATCCTCCTGAGACTCTGAAGAATTGTGATTTATTACTGGGCAGTTTATACTGGAATTTATTAATAACATTCTGAAGTAATGCAAATTCTTGCCTGTGACAGAAGGATTCATAAAGACAGTGTTAGTGTTTTGTGACAAGATGAAATGACAGCTTTCACTTCAGTGTATGTAAATTGCTATAAATATAGTGTGACGCCTTTGCTTTCCTGTCAAAAGTTTTTCATCTGAAAATATGTCCAGCTCTCCCCTGCTGCTCGGTAAGACAAGCAGAATATTTTGGTTTCTGAGGAAAGCAACAGGGAGCTACCATCTCAGTTTGCTGCCTTAAACACCTGTCTTTTGCTGCACTGACACTAGTACATACAGAAAACAAGCCAACAATCAAGATGGACAATACAAAATGCAAAAATATTTACAGAGGGTTTCCAGAGTCACCGACATAAAAGTAGTAAGACTGCTCTAGAAGTGAGCAGAGCTGAAGCTGATTCAGGAATGGGTTGAAATTAATGAGACACAAACTGACTAAGCAGATAAAGGGCCTAACTGAGCTGAAAATGGCTGGGGAAACATAGGCTCCAGATGGTTCCCAGTGCACTTTCCATTTCTTTCCCTTTCTTCACAAAATTATTCCGAAAGAGGCTGTTAAAAAGAGTGCAGGAGAAACCAAGCAGCTCAGGAACACTGTACCCTCATTCCAAGTTTCAGGGCAGACTTCAGTGCTTTGTTTCTGGTTGTGTTAAGCCTCTCTCCAGGTGGACAGATCTCACTCTTTGTCCTCCGGCATGTTTCTGATCAAGCATCCCAGGAAAGTACAATAGTATCAGCAAGTGAATCTTTTTGCAAAGGTCTGAATTTTGCCTGTATAGAGATATTAAGCCATTTATTCATTTTGGGGAAGCTAACGTCTGAAACACTAATGAAGATATACATTTAATTGAGGGAAGCATGTTTCAAACGATTGGTACAAAAAATGGAAATTCCTTCACACACACCAGTGGTCAGTATTAAGACATAACCTTTGTTTACTTTTAACTTTAACCTCTCTCCCCTTTAAACTGTGCGGTAGTTTTACCTGACTAAGGGCCATGAAATGACGCTAAACCAGAATGGGGACACGTCAGAGACGTCCTGCCGCAGTGTGGTATGGGCCGGGGGCACGGTCAGAGCCCATCTCACCACCCCAGTCAAGGAGCAGGGCAGGCTGGTGGGGGGCGCCATGGGCAGCTCCATCCCCACGCCTTCGGGCATCTTTCTGGGGAAGGGTCAAGAGCATGTGAAAAGTTTAATGGGGCTAGAAATGGTCTCCAAAGGAGCTGAGCGGGAAAGGGGCAGCCCTGAGCTGTGCTGCTTCTGAGCTGGCCCTGAGCTCCAGCAGCCAGGAGGCAGGATGAGCCCAGGGCCCTGACACCACAGCGCTACACAATATTGTGGAAAGGGCAATGGGGCCTGGGTCCAGTTCTTCACTGTATCATAATGTCAGCAAACTTCTGTTACTGCTAATGTTGCTGCCACTCTCCTTAAGAAAAAGTGAAGAATTCCAGTCTGCATTCTGCTTCTAGCAAATTAATTCTTTTCTACTTATTTTTCACCCATTTTATTTTCAATTTTTTTTTTTTTGCGAGTGATTATTTAATTACTTCTCTTTGTTTGCTACTGTTTACAATGAACTTTTGAACTTGTGTCTATGGATTGTATAAGCTAATGAATGTCTTTCATTTCCTTTGAATGTTTTCAAATACTATTTTCTGTAATCCTTAATGCTGAGCTTGCTTCTGCTACACTAATATTTGCCAGACTGAAAACACAAAATTTTTTGGATGGTTGATACAATATTTTTACAGCCTCTAGGATTTTTAAGTCCCGATTTTTTTATAAAAGAGTAATATTGACAGGTGGAAGGTGGAGAAAGAGGGCTGGATTTCTGATTGCATCTTTAAAATCCTCTTTTATCTGCCAGAGGCATTCTTTTCCATAATGAACTAGGGGGGTTATGTATTATCTCTTCTCTTAGCAAAATGCATATCTGTCCCATGTCAAAACAGACACAAAATCATTAGAGTATGAGGAATCAGGCTCTTCCGCTTCACCATTAATGTTACAGGCTGAATTGAAACAATTATAACAACTATGAATTTCAGTGATAAGAACAGGGATGTAGACCCTTGAAATAAACTATGAGTTGTGATTACAGTAACAGTGATTTCATTGTAAAATTGAGCTGGGACAATAACTGTGGCTTTGCTGGCTCTGGGAGACATAGGTTGTTTCTTATTTAGGTTGGGATGCTTTTGGCACAAGCCATAAATAGGATATTTCACTAAATTCAAATGTATTTCGCTTTTCAGAATTCAATTATGGCTTCATTTGTAAATATAATGGCACCCAAAAGATCTGGTAAACTGTTACCACAAAATTTCCAACACAATGATAAAGATATCATCTTTGTTCAAACCGGACTTGTGCTTTCAGGCTTTTCTAGTTGGAAATGTGTTAACCAAAACTATAGAAAACAGAGATGGGAGAATTGTGCTATAGGAAACCCAGCATTTCTTGTATTTAGTCTGGAGCTATATTTATACTGTAATACAAATATTGTCCCTTATCTATGATCAAGATGTTAAGGTAGCCATCAGTGGATGATAGTCTGTGTTATATAAGAAAGTGACTATTGAGAAGTTGATGTGGATTTGTATATGATACTTCCACTTATATATTAACTGTTCTTTCGCTTTGTCAGGAAAATTGGACTATAAAATTATTTCCTCTCTCTTTTATGTAAAAAAACCCAGTGTTCTTTTCTTTGAACCTGTTACTCTTTTTTTGGCCTGAAACACTTCCCTTGTGTCCAATACAGTTGTCTTTACTAAAATTCCAGGCAAGCTCTTAAACCTAGTTCTTGGCTTCTGTTTTAGCTGCTGCTTCTATCATTCAAAAACATTTAAATGTATTTAATCTTTTGTTTGTAGGTCTAGGATTTCATTTCCTATTTGCTTTTTTCGGACATGCTTTTGCCGACTCCTTTGCAGAGAAGCTGGCTTATTGCTAAAGCTTCAATCTATTTCTACTTATAGATTGCAAAGAGACAGACAGACTTACAAAGAACACCCACATCACAAGTGTCTTTGAAGATGGCTTAGCAAGAAGAGGAAGAGGTGTGAGAGAGGATATAAATGTGTAGCTGTATAATTAAGAAGTCATATAGGAGATTAGAAACTGATTAGGAAAGGCAAGGGAGAATACAGAGCAGTACAATTTGGGTAAAACGTATTGTCTAGCTATTCCTCTCCTTATTTGCATTCAACTTATGAAGTCCCAGAGAAAATAGTATCTCCCTGATGAGCTGTTAACACTAGCCAGTATTACCAATGAATAGACAATAGGTTCTCTCTAATGCTGGGCAAGAATTAAGTTTCAGTATACGATCATATGTATGTATGAGTATATATATATTAATATAGATGCATATATTAGTATATATAGTAGTAAAGTATAATATAATCTATACTATTACTACAGTATGTATGTGTTAATATGTACGTATACACACATATATACATACATGCAAAACCTAAGAGTAACATAGATATATAAAATTACACATGTGCTTGTAGCATGTGTTTGCATATACGTAAAGAAATACACACATTTTTTGCCTTTGAAATTGTAGCTAGCAACAGAGTTATTTTGAATTGCCAGGTATCAGAATGGCTAAGGACATCACCTGACTGAAATTCTATTCTGACTAAAACTTTGTGCGTTATCTGCCTCTGGTACAACAGCAGCTTGTTGCTGAAACAGAAGTGACTAAATCAAAATGTAGAAGAAGAGGGAGAAGGGGACAACCTTCAACTGTTCCTCTTCCCCAGGTGCTAGACAGTCCTTGCAGTACCAGTTCAGAGACCTCCATTTGCTTTGAGTGATTTCTCAGTCTGAAAATTAACGTTCCTACTGCTCAATATTTAGAATTTAGGAATTACGGAGATACCCAGGAGATTTCATAGACAAAACTACCTGTTAGTTAAAGCAGGAGTGAAATAATTCTTTTGTATGCTTAATGTTCGAGTTTGATATTTAGACTTACTCATCCCTCTGTAGCCAGCTGAAGTTTCTAGAACAGTTTTTAGTCAAACTATTACTGTCAAATATTTAAAAATCAATTTGTGTTGTATAGGCAATGGACTTCAGACTGGGGAGGTTCTTCAAGTGAAGGTACTCTACAAGCTTCCCTGCCACACCTCCTACATATGAATTCACATATAAGCACAAATATAGGCTTTTCTGAATTGAAAATTACCTCTCCCCAAAAAAAGTTAAAAACCAAGAGTTACACCTTTTTCACAGTCTCTCATTTCTGTTAGGGAAGTCCTTAACCTTCTAAGGTCTTTTTCTGGAGCCTGCTACCCACTACCCTGTGTCCTTGAGCTCCTCGAATTGCTTCTCACAGGATGTCAGAAATCATGGATGCAAGCAAGAAAACCCTGTTGAGGGATACATAGGGATCTGTGTAGGGCAAGCTATAGGAGTGTATGTGGTCTTGTTAGAAGAAAATGTGGAATTTCGCTCTGATTCCCGCAGTCAGGCAGTGCTATGGGAGGAAGCTGGATACAAAAAGTGAAAATGAGACTTGGATGTGGGAATGGCAGGATATTGGTTTAAGTTTGAAGGGAGTAAGGGCTGAACGAAACTCTTAAAATGCTTAATAATGCTATGCACTTGTAGAGAAAAAGGTAATGGATAACCCTTCTCCTTGGGAGAAGGTGTTTAGCAACCACATTGGTTACATTGGTTGGAGGGAGGATTTCACAGAAGCATTGGAATATTAAATGTTCCCATTCCTGCACAACAAGCTGAAAGACTTAAACACAATCATGACTTCAAAAATGTTGACAAAATAACAAAGGGGTCTTTGCCACTTGATACATCTATAAAACACCAGACAGGATTTTCAAATGAAGTTGTTTCTTTCATTCAGTCTGGAGTTGTGCAGGTCTGTTTGTTAGATACATACTGGGGGGCTGTATCAGTGCACAGGCAATATCATACCAGTGTGTGGACCTGAAGAACCTGCGAAAGTAATTGAAACGTTTGAAGCTTTCGGAAACGTGAACAGAGACTGTCTTCTGTGTTTCTCAGCTACTCTGTAACTTACAGCAGAAGTAAGACACTCTTGCTTTTAAGTTTATAAATTAAGCAAGTTTTAACTGTCTGTAAAGACAGAATTGCTGGCACAAAAGCTGGTAAGTTTTTGAGGAATGACACTCTGGGGAGCCATTAAAAAGAATCCTGGAATGTCATAGAATAATCAAACATCATGATGGAGCATGCTGCAGTTGCTGTTTTTCAGAAGAAAATGCTTTCAACTGAATTTCCAGCACCATTTCTGACACATCCTGCATGCTCTCTTAGGTCTCTGGTTCAATCTGTTTTCTCCAGTATAGTTCAAGTTGGGAGGGCTTGAAGCTGGTGTGATTCCGGTGACGTGGTTAAGTCAATTGATGCATGTGAAAGTTTACAGAACTTCTATCTTCTTTAAATAAAGCTTAACTTCATGAAAGAAGCAGATGATCAGGATTTACAGGCAAAGGTGGGAAGTCAGAGAATGAAGAGGAATAAGACTGGATATAGACTTAATAGTAACTGTTAAGCTTTGAAGACCTCACTTACAAATCATCTACTTGTTCTGTACTTAAAGTGCAAAGAAAGGATTTACAAATCTACTCATTTTAATTTAGAATTTATTGGGATGATTTGTAAATTAATCATAGGACTTACATATATAGGGTAGGATTTATAAGCCTAGGGGAGGATTATAAAGTATGATGCAGGGTTAGTAAATCTATTGTATGTATATAAATATATTTCCAGACTTTTAAAGCTATTACATGTTAGCTAAATCATATGTTTAAGTTGATGATGTATAAATCAAAACTAAGCAAAACACTGTTTTTTTTAACTTAGTGGCAACATAAGACAAGTTGGTACAAAGTCTAAAAAAGGAACATTAACACATACAATTTATAGAATGAAGTCAATATGGAGCATGTTTCAGCAGTGTAAATGTATGAGAGGAAGAAGAGGTAACAGAGACTTCCCAAAACTGGTTTCAACTTTTAGAAACCTGTCCAGCTGGAACAAAGCAGCAGCCTTAAGCAATGTATTCAGTGGTCACAGACACAACTTTGGGGGAAAGTCGGGAGAGGGTAACTGAATAAAGCCAGGGAAGCACGCATACATCGTTTTGACTTAGTCAATTAGAACAGACAGTTCTGGTGACAGTGCAGTGATTAGGAACAACAGGGAAGTCACACTACTAGTCTGAAAACAAACTTGCCACCCACAATAACTTTGGGATCTCTTTTCTTTTTTCCCATCCCCTTAAATCCTACAGCAAGGGAAGACTGGCTTGGTGAGTAACTAACTAACTAACTGAGCCGTTTAAGCCTAAAGAACATATTTCGTCTTCCAGATGGGCAAAATAACCAGTAATGATAGTGGAAGCAACTTCAGATTTTTAGTAGCACAGCTTTCTAGAACAAAAACCTTACATAAAGACAAAAACGAGAGCTTTGTAGTAACCCGCAATTACTCAGTAGAAGGTACCACAAAGTAGCAGTTACACTCAACACTTAAAATGCAGCAGAAAAACAATTGGCAGTGTCATCAGAACAATCTGAGCAATTCAACTCGCACTGCGAAAGTGTCTGAGATTTTCCTGGCTGGCACTCAGATTGCATTTGCCAACTTGTAGCAAGTTGCTCAGATTAGCTCTGTGTTTGTAAACACCCTACAAAATTTATTTTTATTCCATTAGAAAATCTATTTTTGTTCTAAGTAACCACAATATATGAGAAGGAAAAAAAAAAGGCAAAGCAAAACTGAGACAGAAAGACCTCTAAAGAAAGAGAGCAAATGAGAAAGAGGCCTTCATTATGTAGAAATCTTAATGGCAGAAAAGTCATAGTTCTATAATTAAATGAAAGGGATTGTTTATTCAGGCTTCTACATGCAAACAAGATTCACCAAATTTATAGCACTAAACAAATTAGTCAGGTGTTCAGTGCCATCCATATTTCATTAACAAAAACATTTCAGGAGGAAGTGAAAGCTTCCTTTTTTGTAATGACAACTTTTCATGAGTTCTAATTTTTCTTAATTACAGTATTGTTTTCTGCCTGACTAAACAGACTGTGATGGTAAGGATCACTATACCAGATCTCTCTAAGTCCTGTGACCAGAAAAGGGTAAGTTTTTAATATCCTTTATTCCTTGCTAAAGCTTACCTATGAAAGAACTAGTTTTGGCTCAGGACGTCTCTGACTCAGCACTCAGTCTTCAGCATTTCTGCTCTGAGGGGATGTTGTACTATGTGCTTATCTTGGGTTTAGGTTTTTTTCCCTTATCGTCTGTTTTTGATGACCGATGGAGAGAGACTATTTTGCTAGACACATGCTTGCTCTGACCTGTGAGAGCTGCTGTTATCTGGTTTTTAAGATTCTCACTGTTGGCTGTTGGTTTGCACTAGCCCTGACTGGTGTTGTTCACCAGCGTGGAACAATATGAAAAATTATGTGTAAAATGAATGGCTAGCCAGACTGACAGATTTACCTCTGTGTACCTTTATCTGCTGACTCTTCTTAGCTCTTGAGGCTTAGAGGTCATGAGATGAATTCAGTTCCCTCTTTGCATCAGGGGAATGTCTTAGTACATTCCAGTAGTGGACTCAATAACATTCTGCAAATGCATTCAATGGTTACAGAGTAAATGGAGTAACAGTTTCTCCTTTAAATCACTGACAAGGTTTAAGATTCAAGAAAAGGTAGGACTTGATGTTGAGGTTCCAGAATGAACTTGCAGAGCAGAAGTTAAGGAAAAATGTGTAAAAGAAATTTTGACTCCAGATAATTGGAACTGAAGACTTAGGATGCCAATTTTTTTATTCAATTTTATATTTTTTCTTTCTTTAAAATACAAATGCGTGAGAAAAATACAAGCAAAGCAAAAACAATGAAGCAACAAAAATTCTTGAAACTGAGAGCCAAATCAGGATAGCATTTAAGTGTAAACAAAGATGAAAAGTTAGAATTCTGATCCCTGACAGGTATTTAGTTTCCCTCATTTTCCCACAGAGCTCTTTCTGCAGTGCAGTTGTATTTAAGAAGTAGCATGTTATCACCTCCCAGTCATCTGGAATGTTAAATCCTGCTTTATATTGCCATTTTGCAAGAAACAAGCCTGCAGCTTAAATATTTTCCCGTGTCTCCAAGTACATTATTTCCATCACACGTGTATGTTGCAACAGCAAAGTACAGGAAGACCATCAGTTAACAACTCCCATCTGGTACTAACCTCACTGCTGTTTCACTTACGCTGTCCCACTCTTCTTTTTGTGCTTTTGTTGTATGCTACTCCTCCTCTATAAAAAGCAACTGAAGAATGCTTCTTGCTTTGAATCTGCTTTTCACAGAATTGTAGAACCATACAATTATTTATGTTGGAAGGGACCCCCAGAGGGCAGTCTGATCCAGCTTGCGGCTAAAAGCAAATCTCATTAGATCATGTTGCTCATGACCATGTCTAGTTGAGTCTTGAACAACTGCAGGGACAGTTTCTACAATCTCCCTGGAGAACCTGTTCCTTCATTCTATCCCACTTTGAGGGAAATAAAAAATAATCCTTGTATCTAATGAGAATTTTCCATGTTCCAGCTTGCACCTGTTTCCTCCTGCCCTGTTACCCTCTGAGAACAGTCTGGCTTCATTTCCTCTGTACCCTTATAAGTAGCCTTAGGCAGCAATAAGGTCTCCTCTTCACCTTCTCTTCTGGCTCAACAAAGACTATTCTCTCATTTTGTCCTCATACGTCATGTTCTCCCATTGGACTCACTTTAAGATGTCAGTATCATCTTTGTATTGATGAGCCCAAAACTGGACACAGAACTCCAGATCCAGTCTGATAAGTGTTGAATACAGTGTGGAGGGATCACTTCCCTGGACGTGCTGGCTACACTCTTACTAATACAGCTCAGCATGCAGTTGGTCTTTTTGCTGCAAGGGCACACTGCTGACTCATGTTCATTTTGTTACCCATCACAACTTCCAGACCCTCTTCTACAGAGCTGCTGGCTAGCTCGTCCCCGGCTTGTACTGTTGCACGAGATTATTCCACTCTGGACGCAAGACTGCACTTGCTTTCACTGAACTTCATGAGATTTCTATCAGGACATTTCTCCAGCCTGCCCAGGTCTGTGTGTCCTCCAACATATTGACCACCCCCTACAGTTTGCTGTCATCCACATATTTGCTGAGAGTCCATGCTGTTCAATTATTCACTCTTTACCAGAGATATTAATCCGTGTTTTTCCCAGTACCGATCCCTGATGGTGCCACTAGTCACTGCCCATCAGTTGGACTTCACAGTTATAACTACTCTTTGAGACTGGCAGTCCAGCCAATTTTCCATCCACCTCACCAGCCAGGCCATATCTCACCAATTTGGTGAGAAGAACTCTACAGGAGACCGTGTCAAAGGCTTTGCTAAATAAAATCAAAGTATACAACATCCACTACCATTCTTTTGTCAGTCACACTAGGCATCTTATCACAAAAAACCATGAGGTTGATTAAGCATGATTTGCCTTTCATAAATCTGTGCTTGCTGCTGCTGCTCACCCTCTTGTCCTTCATGTATTTCGAAATGGCTTCTAAGAGGACTTGTTCCATAATTGTCACGGTTTAAATCTGGCGACTGAAGTGAGGTTGATCAGTCTGCTAACTGGATCCTCCTTCTTGCCTGTCTTCAAGATAGGTATGACATTTGCCTTTTTCCAGTCATTAAGAACTTCTCCCAGCTGTCATGACCATTAGCAGATGATAGAGAGCACCCTTGCAATGCCATCAGCCAGCTCTTTCAGCACTGTGGCACGCACCATATCCAGTCCCAAGGACTTGTACATTACTAACTGGCTTAAGTGATCCTGGACTCTTTCTCTACTGTGGGTTCTGCTTCACTCCTATAGACTCTGCTAGTTGGCCCAGGGACTCAGGATGCCTGAGTAAATATGGCAAATATTTCACTGGTCAATATTACCACTGAAAGCTGAGGTAAAGAAGGTATTTTCAGTATCACTTGTCACTAGATCCCTTGCTCCACTGAACAATGGACCCATTTCTTCTTAGCATTCCTTTAAGCTGCCAATGTACTTACAAACCATTTCCTATTGTCCTTCACTTCCCTTATCACTTTCAACTCCAGCTGAGCTTTGGCTTTCCTAGCTGCATTCCTACTTATGCAGGCAATACCTTTCTGTTCCTTTTAAGCAGACTGACCCTGATTCCACCTTCTGTGTATTTCCTTTTTGTGTCTGAGATCAGTCAGATACTTGCTGTTCATCCATGCTGGCCTTCTCCTATACTTGCTCAACTTCCTGCGCATTGGAATGAACCATTCTTGCATTCTAAGGGGGCTGTCCCCAAAGCCTCCTCTGAAGCTTCCTCTGAGGCAGCTGTCTCAGCTTTTCCGGGCCCTTTGACCTCCAGGGGAGTTTCCAAGAGTATCTTGACAGGCAGGTCCGTGAAGAGGTGAACATCTGCTCTTCTCAAGTACAACATTGTAATTCAGATGTATGTGTTGCTCACTTCTCTCAGGATCTTAAACTTCACTGACGCTGCAGTCCAGGTTGTCCTCAACCTTAACATCTTCAAGTAGTTAGACCTTCTTTGGGAGTAACTGGTCCAACAAAGCATTTGTCTTAATCATTTCACTGATCACTTACATCAAGAAATTGTCTTCTGTACATTTCAGAAATATCCTAGATCTCTTGAGCCCTGCTGTATTGCTCTTCCAGAGGATGTTGGGATGGTTAAAGTAACTCATGAGTACCGAGACCTGTGATTGTGGGGTTTTCACCACCTGTTTCAAAAAGATTTCACCTACCATCTCTTCTTGGTCATGAGGTCTGTATCAGACACTTAATACAACATTATCTTTCCTGGTCTGTTCTCTGCTCTTCACCCACAAGCTCTCTACTCGTTCTTCACCTGTCCAAATAAAAGCTTCATGCATGCAAGCTGCTCCTTTGCATAGAGTACAACACCTTTTCTTTGCCTTCCCACCCAATCTTGCTTAAAGAACCTGTATTCCTACATCGTAGCACTCTAATCATGAGAGCTATCCTATCATGCCTCCATAATACCAGTGAAGTCAAAGGTTTGTAACTGTATACACCCTTCTACTTCCTCTTGTTTGCTCCCCATGCTATGTACAGGCATGTATTATGAGCCTCAAGTCACACTGCTTTTACAATGGGAGTGTGAGAACCTCCTTTGTGACGCTATGTTCTGGACATATCTGCTCTGCCCTTTGTGTCCTCACTTCTTTTTAATTTATGGTAATCCTCCCCCAACAAATCTACATTAAAGCTCTCCTCACTAGGTTAGCAAGTCTGTTTGCAAAGATATTCTTGCCCCTCTTGATCAGATCTACCCCATCCCAGCTCAGCAGTCCTCACTCTTCAAACAGGGTCTCTTTGTCACAACAAGGCAAAGCCCTACCTGCAACACAAGTCATTCAGCAAGATCTTGATCTGATGGATGACCTCACTTCTGCTCAAGTCTTTCCTCCTCACCAGCAGTATGAGAAGACACCACCAGGCTCTTCTTCATTAGCCTTTCATCTCAACCTAGATCTCTGTACTCACTCTTGGTATGCTCCAGGTTACCTTTTGCAACATCATTGTCGCCCATATGGAAGAGCAGCAAGGGGAAAGTTTACAATGGTTGGCCATCCCAAATCCTGGCTCCAGCAAGCAACAAACTTCCTGAGCTATCAGGTCAGGTTAGCAGATACATCCGCCACAACAGGGACTCTCCTGTAACTATCATTCATCTTTTCCTCCTCATATGGACACTAATCTCGCTCAGCTGCCTCTGATGCATCTGCTGTTATTTATCATCACCAGTATCTGTTCTGAAGTTTCAGATCTGTAGGTGAAGCAAGAACCAGAAGTTTTAAGATTCCAGCTTTCTCTATCTTGACAGTCTGCCGCTATTGCTTGTTTGAATGCAGCCTCTGTCCCTCCTTTATTGCTTGTATGGTTCAGGCTCTCATCTCTGCCAATTTTCCATGAAGACCCAATCTCCTCTTCACCCTCCCGGATGACACACAGCCTGCCCACCTCTTCCTTCAGCTCCTTCACCAGGTGATTCAGTGCCTTAGCCAAAGCACATCTTCCATGTAAGAGGTCCCCAGCAACAAGCATTCCCCACAGCCCCACACCTGGACAATGGCATCCCTCTCATGGAGCTCTGTCAGGAAAGAGGCCTCCAAAGCCTCACTGGCATTTGTACCGGTCAGTATGAAATAGTGTACCCACAGCATACTGAAATCATTGTTGGACAGTTTTCAAGCAGCCTCACACAGTCTTGAGTGAATTTTCTGTGTCCTTCTGCTCCCTCATTGTGCCATAACAAGTGCTATATCTCTGGTGTGCTCAAAAAACTGAAAAAGTAGCCATTGTTTCCTCCTCTCTGCTGCTCTGTGTTCTGTTTCGTCCTTGATTCTTGGATATAGAGATAGCATCTGGACCTGGCAGCAAAGAGGAAACATGATATTTCAAAAGCATGGGTTAGAAGAGGAGGATTTCAGCATAGGAGACATGAATCTAAAAAGGTCATAAGTGAAGTAATAATCTGTTAACATTTCTCATTCATTCCAGCTAAGGTCTTTAACATTGTACCTTTAAAAATATACCATATACTGCACTGAGTGTTACAGCTGATTTCACTATTTTCAAGTTTCTGTTCTGATGTGAGTAGATGCCTTTGAAATTCTTTATGAACCTTAGTGGAACTGACCAATTTAAATAGCCATATCATTGTTATGCTCAACTTTACATCTGTCAACATAGCACTGCTAAACAGACTAAGGAAATCAAGGTTACAGACCTTAATTACTCACAAATGTATTTGTATTGATTTATTGAACACATTGTTTGTGAGCTCTCATTGCAAGGATTACACTGTTTGTGATCTTTTTACCTTTTTCCTGACACTTGCAAATCCAACATCTATTTGAAAGTCAGGAAAGCGTGTTTACATTACTGTTGCAATCTGACAAAGTACACTTGTTATCCTCTCAACAGATAAATTAAACAACTGATACACCTTGGAAATAACACATGAAGGGAAATGACAGTTATTTGAAGTAACATGGAACCTGAAATGTAGGAATGAGTATCTAAAAGTAAACAGCATGAAATACAGTGTATGAACGTGTGTCAAACTTACGCAGCTTTGTGTTTGGATTGGTTATTCTATTTTTTAAGTGGGTACTTCAAAGATAGTGGAAAGCTTTTTGTGTCTCTGTGTGTGTCTTGATTTTTACCTCCTGACAATGACAGTTCTTTCATCTGAACTATGGAGAGAAGCAGTCCTGTAGAGCACTAGTAGTAAAATCATGAACAACAACAAAAGAAGTGAAACTAAGAGGGTAGAGGAAAGAGCAAATGACCTGGAGCCAGCACAATCATGTTCATCTCTTCTTAACAGATGCTTGTCAATCCTTTTCTTAAAAATTCCCAATGATACTCTTTCCACACCTTTCTCAGACAATTTACTGATGTTTATGTACACTTAACTTTAGAGATTTCTCTATGTCTAATAGAAATCCTATTTCCTCCTGCAATTAAAGGTCCATAGTACTTTCTACATTTTCTTTACAGCAAAACTGGGGGACAGTTTATTTCCTTCTGTGCAGAAACCAATAACGTTCAAAAACCATTACTGTGCAGAACTGAAAAAAAAATGGAAAGGAGTTCATGAAAATCAGAATTTCAGTGTAAGGTCCCTTTGTTACTTTTCAAACTGTAACTCAAGTTTATTCTATGGTACTTTTTACTCAAGTCATTTTTGAAAATTCTCAGTTGGGAAACATTTTCTTGGCATGTTAATTTTGCTTGCTTCATAGTAACTTTAGTAAAAATATCTTTTAAAATAGGCTGCTGATTATTGTTCTTTTTTTTTTTATTCATCACTGTTTTTACTGACTCCACTGGGTCTGACTAGGATGGAGTTAATTTTATTCATAGCAGCCCATATGATGCTGTGCTTTGGATTTGTGACTAAAACAGTGTTGATAACAGTGGTGTTTTGCCAATTGCTGAGCAGTGCTTGCACAGCATCAAGGCTTTCTCTTTTTCCCACTCTGTCCCCCTAGCGAGTGGGCTGGGGGTGTGCAAAAAATTGGGAGACGACACAGCTGGCACAGCTGACCCAAATTACCAAAGAGATAATTCATATCACATGATATCATGCTCAGCAATAATAGTTGGGGGAAAGAAGGAGGAGTGGAGGACTTTGGAGTTATAGTGTTTGTCTTCCCAAGTCAGCACCATGTGTGATGAAACCCTGCTTTCCTGGAGACGGCTGAAGACCTGTCTGTAGATGGGAAGTAATGAATAAATTCCTTGTTTTGCTTTGCTTCTGTGTGAGCTTTGCTTCACCTGTTAAACTATTTCTATTTTAATCCACAAGTTTTCTTGCTTTTGCTCTTCCAATTCTTTTTTCCATCCCACTGAGCAGAGAGTGAGCAACAACTGAGTTGGTGCTCAGCTGCTGGCCAGGATCAACCCACCACACTGACAGTACATATCAGAAGATACACTGCCAATTTCAAGAATTTCTGTCTAGTTTTTTACCCCACAGGAACTTTAAAATTAGGGTCTTGGTTACTTTTAATGGCACTTTATTATTTGCTTTTTTCCGTTATTCTTTCCTCCCACTTCAAGTGATATTACTGGGCAATTTAGGAGTAAAAGTCACACAATATGCTTCATCTGGTGTGCCAGGTGCTGTCACAGTAGCTAGTGAAACTGGGCAACCGATATGTACCCGAATGAACCCATACAATTACTAATAAATAAAGATGTGTATCTGACAGTGCGAGGACCCTTTCCCCAAAACAATCACTGCATTCACTCCTCAGCACAGCCGTTCTGGCAGAGCCTAGGAGTCCATCTCCCTGTTGGAGACAGGCTCTCCAAGGGTTCCCAGTGCCAAAACTTCAATGAGAATATGCCTCTGCCTTGGGAAGGAGGCATATGGGCATTTGGTAAGTAATCAGCATACAGCCCAGCATTTCAACTTCCTGTTAAGTGTCACACCACTTTCCCGATGTGCTTTGTTTTATATTCACCTACACTGAGTATCGGCTGATGTTGTATTGCCTCTAAATTTCCCTCCTGTAATTTTACAAGCAACCCTCACATTTCATGTCCTGAATAACCTGCTGTGGTTAGCAGACTTTCTTGCCTCACTGCTTGCTCTCTTCATGAGTTTTTGGGATTATACTAACTAGCACAGTTCCCTGCAGAACTCGACTGCTGACGACCTTCCATTCTAAGGGCTGAATATTTCATTTAATTTCCTGCTTTCTACACCATAAATAATTGTTGGACATGCTGGTACTTTTTTGCTCACTCCTTGCACTTATTTATCTTCTTTAAAAGTCTTTTATGAAGGATTTTATAAATGCTTTTTTCTGAAAATCGTTTGAATTAAGACTCAAGGACTACCTGGACTATAGACACCTAATATGGAATGACCTACAATTAGTAGTTACATTATGAAATGAGAAAGCAGATCAGGATTAAAGAACAGCAACAAGCCATTTAAACATATCAATTAGGAACATAGACTTAGCAGCCTCCTGCTGTACAAACTTGTCCCTCAAGTACTAAGTTTCATAGTACGTAAGTTTTACTTAATGTCTAAAACTACAGAGTCATTACAGATACTAGTTTTATGGCATGTTGCAATCTTTCCCTCTTCCCCTCACTTCTCTACATTGTAAAGACCATAAAGTACTTACCTCTGTCCTTCCCTTAGGAGACTGATACCTTACCGACTCTCAATAAGTAGATTTTTTGAGAAATAGAATTCATCCCCCAAAAATCTTTTTCACTTCACAGGTACCAACTGCCTTAGCTTTCAGAAATAGTCTTGACTGATACATATCAAATTAAATTCTAATCAGATCTTCCAAATTTGTTCTTAGTTTTGAAGTTTGTTTCTTCTGTTCACTGACCTGAAGAAGGATTTGTTTCCTTGCAATCTTGTTTGATTTTCTGTAGCTATGGCAGTGGGTGTAATAAAAGTGTTACTGCTGCTTGTAAACTTTGTCTTGCTGGTATCGTTATATTGTCATTGCAGTAGCAACACTATCATTATAAAGAGGTTTTCAGTTTAAATTCGCTCAGCCAGAAGAAAACAGGGCCAACTTGTTTCTCCTTCTTTAACTCGGAGTTTAAGGATTACACAATACAACATTTTTTTAACTTCATTAATTCTGGAAAATGTTATGTGAAGAAATTTACCATTTCATCTTTCATTTCCTTGCTTTCTATACATATTTTTAGTCATGCAGTTAGGCTTATGCTGCTGTTTTTCATAACAAACAATTAATGTGATAATAAATGTACAAAAAAAATGTATGGCTTGTTTTGTACGTACCTTCGGTAAAAAGTTTATTTTCTAACACATTTTAGCAGTAAATATCAATATGCTACCATATTTTCTCTTTGATATGCCAGCAGAATAAAAATCTAATAAGATTAAAAACTGGATAAAAACTGATGCTCTTCACAAACTTAAAATCCTCAATGAAATGAGTATGAGGTCTGGATAGCCAAGAGCTATAAGAATGACCAGAATTTGGTGTTGCCAAAGGCATAGTCTAGCTTATCTTAGTGTTCGGTGATACTAACAACAGTGTTGCTGCTCTGATTTGCCTTGAGTTATGACCATGACTCCCAATATACTAAATTTCAACTTGATTTTTTAAACATGGCAGAGTCATAGAAATGGCTTTCTATCCATACCTTACACTGTACTTCTTATATCTTCCATATAATTGAAAGTGAATGGAATTCTTATTCCTGCACACAATTGTAAGGTATGAGGTAGACTTTGAATTCAATGTGATAAGTTCTTGTGGGTTTTTAAAATGTTTGATTTTTCCACATTTATTTTGCATTTATTTGGGTTTCACATTTATTTTCAGAAAGCTATTTTCTTTAGGAATGTCTATTTGCTCTAGACAAGTTACTAAAGAGGACTTAGAACCTCATTTGTATCTTAAAACATTCTTAAAAGAGGGATAAATAATTTATTTTTTAACAGAAAAAAAATACCAGCTATATCCAATTCAAAACTTTATCTAGTTTCCCACTAGTGTGACGTTCATCAGAAATCAGCAGGAGGAATCCATCTCCGGAAGCTGCAGCGAAAGTATTGAATCTAATTACTAGACATAGAATACCGCATGTCAGCTCCTAGACTGCATACTCAGCTAAATCTTGGGGTAAAAGAGGCATAGCATAAAAAGAAGGAATTGCTCAGATCTTCAATGCTTAACTCTTTACATATGCAAGTGTTTTTTCTTAGGAAGAAGTGAGAGTGAACAGCATATGCTTTTATATACACATTTGTTACATTTTTAATTCTGGGACAAAGTGCAATATGGATCAGACAGTGCTTTGTTTCCAGAGTGTTAAAGACTCACGCTGAAGCAGATTTTCAAAAAGCTCAGCAAAACTTTCAGACAATTAAACACACTCATTTTTTCTAGTACTCAACACCCACTAATATTGTCATGTCTAATTTTTAAAAATAACCTGATGTACTAGTCTTATTCGGCAACCCGACCATTCATTTGGATAAGTCAATAAGACCTCAACCGTTTAAAAAAATCTGTCCCTTCATATATGCAAGTTCTTTCTCTTGGGGTTCAGAACTAAAGACAGGCCTGACTTTGAGTTTTACAATAGTCAAACAATCTAAGTTTCTTCTGAATCAAGGGAATTCAGCTCCAGCACTTAAGAGTTAACATCAGATTTTCATTCCATTCGAAGAGACAGAACTAATCTTTTCCAGTTTCCCCACCCTGTGAGCCATCAAGAGACACTAATTTTAGCTGACATTGGATTCCTATTCATTTCTGACACTCTAGGATAGTGTTAAGACATTAGCGACAATGAAGAATTTCTTGTCTGTGTAGCATGTTGTGTATTGCAGCATTCACTACATGCAAGAAACTTTGAGCAGTGACAATGATGGCTTGATATGTACAAGAATTCAAAATTATTGATGTCACACACAGAGTACCGGCTTTTATGCGTGTTTCATCCTGTTACCTAATTTGTCACATCGTTGCACAGAATAAAGAGCAGCGTATTTGTCATCTTACCTCATACCCCCATCGATATTTCCAAAATTATTTCACAAACATAAAACCATCCAAGTAACGCTGATAATTTTCAAATGCCTGCCTATCGTGCTAATGTCTACACTAAATTCGGAGCAACAGATTTTACTTTTTGTCTTCCATACTTAAATACTGCACATACAGTCATAAAATCATAACAATTCCCCCATTTAAAAATAAATTACAAAAATATATGCTCAGAAAGTTATAAATGGAATTTAAAATTTTCACTCTCCTTTATGATTACTATGTGTTTTTCTTATATTTCTACTTGTTTGAGGGTTTGCGTAAGGTGAGAAGCCTTGAAATATTAATATAGTTATAATTACAAACTTTTAATAATCTTACAGGATGTAAGATAAAAGCCACTTGAAGTTCTTTATAGCCTGAGGGACTGTATTGATTGCTTTCTGTACTCATTGCTTAGAGTATTAAAAATGCATTATTGGGAGTGCTCTCATAACTGCTTACATATCTCTTTATTCAACTCTACTATTGTTTATGTTAGAATTACGGTCTTGGTTTTCTATTCAGACAGTTAGTTTGCTTGCTTGCTGAGTCTTGAAGCTACTTTAGTTCAAATTATATTAGAGAATCACATACAAAAGAATTATTTGCTCACGCTCTATCCAACAAAATAGAGGGCTTCAGAGACATCTATAGCTCCAGGGCCCAGTAAATTACGTGTTTACCAGAAAAATAAAAGGAATAAAAATTGTCATATGTAAGAGAGTGGATTGGATGTGCTGCCTTCAACTCAAAGAAACAAAACTGTATTCTCTTATAAATTGAAAGTGTGTTTATTTTACATACTTTTTTAAAAAATCACATATTTTTAGATAACAGAATATATTCTAAGATAAAGAAAGAATCTGGTTTAGATTTGTCCTAGTTTGAGCTAGGACAGAACCAATTTTCTTCTAGTAATTTTCATTTTTAGTTAAGTCTCTTCTAAGAGACTGCACTCTCTGAAATTAACTGCATGTTTTTCAGATTGTCTGCTTCTAAGAATGATAAGGTTCAATGTTTATAGTTAGTGCTGGAGTAACAGTAGGAATGGTATGCAGAAAGGCTCTTGTTTACAGTTATTCCTATGGAAACCAAGTTCAACACTTGGTTCTCCTAACTTTCTTATGTGCCAGAAATGAAAGAGCAGAAAAAGGGGTCAAGCCTGCGACCCTCCTGTGGGGAGGAGTGGATGGGACAGGTGACCCAAAACCGACCAAACAGGGTATTCCATCCAATACACATCACACCCTGTATAAAGCTGAGGGATCACACAGAATCACAGAATCACAGAATGGTAGGGGTTGGAAGGGACCTCTGGAGATCATATAGTCCAACCCCCCTACTAAAGCGGGTGTGCTTAGAGCAGGGTACACAGGAATGCATCCGGGTGGGTTTTGAATATTTCCAGAGAAGGAGACTCCACAACCTCTCTGGGCAGCCTGTTCCAATGCTCTGTTATCCCAACAGTAAAGAAGTTCCTCCTCATGTTCAGGTGGAACTGCCTGTGTTCCAGTTTGTGCCCATTGCCCCTTGTCCTGTTGCTGGGCAC
>VZSC01013697.1:261743-276531 GCA_013398225.1 Steatornis caripensis | reverse complement strand
ATAAGAAACTTTCTCAGGGCTGCAAGATAACTATTATGATTTAGAGAGCATAGATGCTTCTGAATATAATGTTTGGTGAATTTTACATGCTTTCATTATTAAATATTGGAAGTCTGTTACTGAACAAGATGAGTAGGTTTGACATTTTTCTGAAGCTACATGAGATGTAATGAGCTTGAC
This sequence comes from Steatornis caripensis, assembly GCA_013398225.1. NCBI lineage: Eukaryota > Metazoa > Chordata > Aves > Caprimulgiformes > Steatornithidae > Steatornis > Steatornis caripensis. The sequence goes on along the minus strand of VZSC01013697.1, from coordinate 276,351 downwards.
CTTCAAATTCATAACTAAGATTTCTTTATCTTAGGCTTCAGATTTTTTCCTTACAAATTTAGCCATTGTAACTGCATGGCTGTGCAGATATTTCTACCCACTTGAACTTTTGGGCAGAGACACAACCTATGCAGTGTAATGTTTCTTATTTGCTTCTTAAGATACGTTGCAAAAGACTTGTGATTGGAGACTTGGAACTCACAGTTGGAGTTCTTGGAACTCACAGAAGCCAAGCATCTAATTTTTCCCTTCCTAAAGACAGCTGATAGGTTTACATTTCACATAATCATAAAATCATAGAATGGTTTGGGGTGGAAGGGACCTTAAAGATCACCTAGTTCCAACCCCACCCTGCCATCGGCAGGGACAACTTCCACGAGCGCAGGTTGCTCAAAGTGCCTTCCAACCTGGCCTTGAACACTTCCACAGAGGGGGCATCCACAACTTCTCTGGGAAACTGGTGACAGTGCCTCACCACCCTCGTCATGAAGGATTTCTTCCTGATATCAAATCTAAATCTATGCTCTTTCAGTTTAAAATCATTACCCCTTGTCCTATGACTACATGGCCTTGTAAAAAGTCCCTCTCCAGCTCTTTTGCAGGCTCTCTTCAGGTTGTAGAAGGCTGCTATCAGGTCTCCCCAGAGCCTTCTCCAAGCTGAAGAACCCCAACTCTCTCAGCCCATCTTCATAGGAGAGTGCTCCAGCCCCCCGGATCGTCATCGTAACCCTCCTCTGGACTCGATCCAATAGGTCCATATCCTTCTCATGTTGGGGGCCCCAGAGCTGAACACAGTACTCCAGGTGGGGTCTCACGAGAGTGGAACAGAAGAGGAGAATCACCTTCCTTGACGTGCTGGTCACGCTTCTTTCGATGCAGCCCAGGATGCAGTTGGCCTTCTGGGCTGTGAGTGCTCATTGCTGGCTCATGCTGAGCTTCTCATCAATGAATATCCCCAAGTCCTTCCCCTCAGGGCTGCTCTCAATCCATCCTTCACCCAGCCTGTATGGGTGCTTGGGATTGCCCCAACCCACATGCAGGACCTTGCACTTGGCCTTGTTGAACTTCATGCGGTTCACACGGGCCTACCTCTCAGGATTTTCAACGTCCCTCTGGGTGGCTTCCCTTCCCTGAAGCATATTAACTGCACCACACAGCTTGGTGTTGTCGGCAAACTTGCTGATGCTGATTGCTCCCAATCCCACTGTCCATGTAGCCAACAAAGATGTTTAACAGTGCCAATCCTTATATCCACCCCTGAAGAATGCCACTCGTCACTAGATCTGCACTTGGACATCAAGCCATTGACCACAACTTTTTGAGTGCAACCATCCAGCCAATTCCTTATCCACTGAGTGGCTCATCCATCAAGTCCATGTCTCTCCAATTTAGAAACAAGGATGTTGTGCAGGACAGTGTCAAATGCCATCAAATTTGAAATTAAAGTGATGTCAACCAAGTAACACTACAAGTAATTCTGTACAATAATTTCATATTTTCCATTACAGAATTTTAAAGATAAATAAAATATTCATCTGTCATTCAAATTAATTATTTAAAAAATTTACAGTTAAATAGAAAAAGAAATATTGGAAGTCTACTACAAAACAGAAAAAAACCCTCAGCAACAAACTCAGGAAATAGATACTGCACAGTTGGTCCTATGTTTCAGCAAATATTTCAAGAAAACAGAAACAATGGTGCAAACAATTGCAGATTACTCATATGAGAAAACTGGACTTGAATAATTTTTCACACAAAATATGTTTAATTGAGAACTCTTCAGAGTAATTAAAATCTATAATTAAAGTGAGACGTGGCAAGGTAGTTTTCAGACAATCACCTAGTTGAAGGAACATTAAACAACATATTATACAGCACAGAATACCATTACACATTAATATACCATGTTCCTATTCCTTACAGTTAAGATTTATCATCTATGTATTGCAAAAATACTAAGAAACTGCATTGCTTTTAAGTATTGAAAAGTTCCTGATCCTAACAATCCACTTAGAGGACTCATATTTCTCTTGTGATAAGAAATGATCTGATATGTATAAATATTTGGAAAGGTTTTTCATTATTTCAACAAACATTACTGAAACCAAGAAGTTATATTTAATTATTTATATTAATTTTATTATTAATAATAAATGCTTTTTGCATTTAAATTATACAATCTACAGGAAAGCAACTGCTTTATAAAACTGAACTGATATGTACATGCAACAAAGCATCATTGAAATCAATGCAAAAAGAATATATTTCTTAGAAAACCATATCCCGTTCTCATGCTTTTTTTGTGATGTTATCATTTACTGTCCTCCAGTACATGGCTGACATACTGGTACAAACCTAACTGTTCTATAAGCATAATTGCAACATAAATATTACTTCCAATAAAAATTGTCTTTAAGAAGAGCTTAGAAAAGTTTAGAAAAATTTAATATATATTATTTTTATAGTTTAGGTGGTGTCCATATGATATACACACTTCAAAAGCACTACAAATAACTAATTGCTGGATGTCTTTTGAGAACACAAATACATTGTCAAATAATGTTTGCAATGCTTAAATTTTCCCTACAAGAATTAGGATTTCTAAAATAATATTTACCTCTATAAATATACCCTCACTGAGGACTAAGAAGTCTAATGTCTTTCCACAGAAAGTCAAACATCATAACTTTTAAGAAAAAGTAAAACTTAAGAAAAACCCAATAAAAAGATCATGTAGTAAATCTAAAAGAAAAGAAACTGTAAGTTAAAAATCCTCACACAGTTTTACTTCTGTACTTTAGGGCACAAACTATAATTTTCCACAGTATTATTATACTTTTGTGTAGTCTCCTACATGGATACAAAATTGATGGAAAAACTCATCATTCTGATGAGGTTGTATTTTTTGCTACTGTGTTGATGAAGTTATTTTTATCTTCCTCTGTATCATCATGTGTCGTCTGTTTCCCAGGCTCATCAGAGCATATTCACCTAAAAAAAGTTACCTGCCATTCTACTGACGTGGAGATTGCTGATGCACTTGATTGTTCCTGCCCTCCTCCTCTTTTTGTGATCTTTCACACTAAAGATTTTAATTTCCAAGGCACTGAAGTGCTTTGTGATGCAGAGTATGTCAGTATGGCCCCTTATAGATGAGATATTTATTACGTGGCTGTCCGTAATCACAGATGGGTGAATTTGATGGGTCAGGAGGTCTTCCTGAGTGCTATAGTCCTAAAACTAAATGTGATTACATAAGGTGGGAAGTAGTAAAGGATATTTAATTACTAAATCATGTAGGCTATTATTCGTGAAGGCAGTGATGCATCATGAATAAGGCAGTGGAGCACATTGCTTTTATCCTCTCCTTTCAGTACGCAAGGACATCCGCGTCATTCTTCTGTAGGCTGTTTATCCCATCAGTGGGGATTGTTCTTGTGAGCATAGTACAAATGACATTCTTACTTCTTCTTTTAAACAAGACTAGGGTCTAAAATATATTGCCGTACTTCTTGTTAAAACATATATTTTCATCCTTCTTAAGAATTATTTCTGAAACTCAGTCTGATATTCTGTGTGTATTAAAAGGTATCCTCTTCTGCTGATCATTTTTGTCATTCAGGCTATCCCTGCTTTGCTGGGGCTGCAGGCTGATGACTGCCTAGGTCTGGGCCTGGGCTTAAGCTCACTGGATCAGCATGGAAAACTACTGCAGAGAAACTCCTGGATGTAATAAGGTGAATGTATGAGGATGCAACAAAAGTTACAGAAGTGCCATGGGTGGATGGCTGCATTTCACTGGTGATGCAGAAGTAGATACGCAACAAACAGCCAAACTTCAGAGGAGTTGGGCGACCTTTGGGGAGGAGAATCTTGCAAGGCCTAGGCAACCTAGGAAAAGGTGTCAGCAATACCATACGTGGCTGAGATCACCTGGTTAACAGTATCAGAAATACCAAATTAGGATACAGATGCACCATAACAGGGACTAATGGGGCTGAAAGTAATTACGGACAGGATGTTTATTTGGAAGGGGACAGTGGTAAAAAGGAATAACCTAGCAGAGGAAAAAGGGAATAAAATCAGCAGCTGATGATGCCGTTGGGGCTATGTAGGTGGACCAGTCAGTCTGTCATGGTTCTTGATTACCACAGCAGAGGCAGGAGAACAAAACAGAACTGTTGTTCTGAGCACAAAAAATGTGGTGAACCTGCTTCTACCCTTAGGTGGACCAATGGAATCCAGATGCCTTCTCTTGCTAGCAGGGGAATGCCCAGGCAAGCCTTCTAGGGTCACCTCGTCAGCTGCCCTTCTGGGCCTCATGGCACCAGCATCTTCCTCACAGCTTTCCAGCAGACTTCCAGTCTGACTGTAAGAAATATGTCATTAAAAGCCTGGAACAAGATATGGCAAGAGGTGCTATCCTATGGCCTTAGGGCTGTTTCAGATAGATGAACTGTTGTAGATAAAATTAACACTGAATCAGCCCCTAGAGAGCCCAGAACAGGAGGACAGGAAAATTACATGAAATTATACGTGAAAATCAGTCTTGTAGTTCTGTTCTGGTACTCTGCAGTCCAAATACAATGAAAAGTTTTCAGACTTCACAAAGAAGTTTTTAAAGCCTTCGGCAGCTTCACTGAGTTTCAGAGTGTTTGGTCTAGGATGATATGCTAGAGAAGTATCACTGTAGGATAGCTCTGCTTTTACACTCCTTCCCAGGCCTCCTATACTGACCGCTGCCCAAAAAAGGCTACTGAGTCAGGTTGCCTTTTGGTCTGGTTCTGTACAGCTAGTAGTAGATGCAAGGGAAGAGCTGTCAGCGTATTTGCATTGATGTCTTACTTCCAGGAAAGCTCCTTGGAATCACTGATTGATTTTACAGCAGTCTACACACTGAGCAGATCCATGGATTTGAAGATGAACCCTAAGATTTCATATTCCACGAAGCCTCCTCCTCTTTTGCCTAATGAAAGTATTAAGTGGAAACATCATGAAGCATTTCTCCCTTGATAGTCTGCTAAAGGTTTTTCCAAATATCAAGTTGGTGTTGGTGACTAGAGAAAATATATGATAGCACACCAAAAAAAAGGCATTTTAGGGGGGAAAAATGTATGAAAATACTTTAACTAGATATTTGAAAATTAATTAAAACAAACAAGAACTAGTCTTATGGAAGTGTGTTGAAAATACAAGCTTACAAATCCTAAAATTTATAAAAGGCTCAGTCCACTAAACTACAGTGTAGGTAAACACTTAAAAAAATATTGTCTCACCTGTCCACTTATGAAAGCAAATATCAAGGTAAATTAGATTTTTGTGTGTGTTTTTCCAGTGTAATGGCCAAATGCAGCTTTGCTTCTTTTAATCTGACTACCATAACCATTGTTAAGTAACATAGTCAGACATAAGCAGGACTAACATAGCCTGTATCTAGCCTGAGGTCAGTGGAGTACAGCTGTCCTCTGGGGCCAGATGTCAAAACAGAAAAATATTTTGTGAAGAGGCGAAGGTAAAATGTAATAATCTGTTCTCAGGCTAGCAGCATCAGGGCTAGGGACATGACATGATTTCTGAAGTGAGGACCATTTTCACTTAATCATAATACCTTGCCTTTCAATGCTGACACTAAGTACCTTTTCCATAGAGTCCTTTATGGTCACCTGCATATGAAATGAATACATTCAGTTTTCAGCAGTGTCATTCAGTCTCATGATGATCTGGATTAACATGCTATCAATTAATTAAGTTCAGAAATAAGGTATAATTCTCTGAGCAATTATTTAATTTCTGCCCAAGTAAACTGACTTAAGCTAACATTGTGCATGTTTTCCTGTAGTTAGCTGGGCTTCAAAGACTATTCACATATACGCTGTGTGGCTTTTTTTCTCTCCCAACCCACACATAGTAAAACAGAGTTTAGATAATACTGGATTTGTCTTCACAGAATACATCTGGTAGAATGCTCACGAGTACACAACATGAACACTGCATGTAATATACAGACAATTCTGTCAAATATTGATTGATGCCTTTGCTTCATATATTGGAGAAGACTATTACAGAGATTCAGCTAATGCATGAAACTATTTATTTGCTTCTATTCTTTTACATTTACTGCTTCACTCCTACACATCTACTTAAGATTTATCAGGAGAAGCTTAGAAAATAGTTTAAGTTCCTATGCATTGGGTATATTTTAACAGAGTTTCTATGGAACAGCATGAAATAATAAAACCGAACACAAGGAAAGCCATTGCTCTACCTCCACCATATGCAAAAGCTGAATCATTTACAAATGCTGTTCTAACTATTTGACCAAGGGACATGCATATATTTTCAGTATTATTGCTGCCTGAATCAGAACACAATCATTCACAGTAGTAATCAATCTGCTTAAACACTTCCTCGTGTTTCTAGCCTCTCATAACAACACCCTTCTGTATAATGCAACAAAATTTAAGCCTTGTAGGAAAGCAAAATGAAAATTCCATACCTTTCCATTGTAAAGACTTTCTTTACTTGGAACATAGGCGCAAAATACCCACTTATCAGTCCTCAGAGCTATATAAAAACTTCAGTTATGCTTATCATTTTTTTGGTTGTTTTTGTTTGGCTGCTTGCTGAGGAATGGATTGTCTTTTTTCCTATTTTCCTTAGTTTATTTTTAATAAACATATTTATGTCATCTTTTCAGAGGAAAAACTTATGTCAGACACTCTTCCAGGACTGATGTGCCAACTCTTCTTTTTCTGCTGGAAAACTAAATACATATATGTGTAAATCTGTTTGTTTTCTCAAGTGTTCTTTGTCTGTCACAGTGAACAAAATGTAAATTACAGTTTTATCTTCCTCTTCCATGTCCATTCCTACACATGTTCTCATTTAGCGGTCTTTCAAATGTAAAAATTTTTGCAAGGCAAAGATCTGCCATCAGCAGAATTAACAAGGATTATAACAAAAATGTACTCCTGCATGAAAATATGTGACATAAAGAGGCACAGTAAAAGTCTAGAGAGCCTATTAATGTGCCTTTCTCTAAAGTGAGAGTAAGACAGCATTCAACTGGTGTAACTCTTCACTGGGGCTTGTGAGTAGAGGTGTAGAAATTCCCGATATTTTCTTTTATTACTGGTTGATTGTATTGTTTCTTACCTTCCTGCAACTAAATAGTCTCCAGAAGTTAATCTTTCCTAACCAGGATGACTCAGAATTTTCTGAAAAAACTATGTGCCCTGTTGGAGTCAAGAAATGATCCCAGCTGAACCTCTCCTTAAGATTTTCTAGGAGAATCTTAACAAGGGAATATTAGAAGATCTAGAGAGTACTTTCTCTGTATCACATAGAACAATGAGTCAGAAAAAAGGTTACTTCAGAAAAAAAAAAAAGAAAATCTTGGTGCCTCAACTTTTTCATGCAGCATGCTGTTGCCAATTAGCATTCCCATTCTTTTCCACCATTGTTAATAGATTTTTCAAATCTATTGTCAGTAGGTTTTCAAATGTATTAGACAACTAGAATAGAACTTTTTTCTACTATGTATATACTGAGTCAATTTCTTCAAAATGTTCGTAATTCATCTGTTCTACTCCTTTAATTATTTTGTCATCTCTTTTGAATTTTCAATTTATTGATATAAAGTTTTATGATGAACTATGTCAATCTGTAAGTTTCCACATTTTTCTTAATTGTCTTTGATAAATCAAGGTAGTTCTGAGCAAATATGTCTATGAAGCCTAATCTCCAGAACAGTGACACTAGCTAACTCACAAGTTCTGTGCTAAGAACCCTGAAATATTCTTGCTTTGCTATGAGAAATAGTGCTCACATGAAGCATTCCTGAAATAACTAAGAAAGGAAAGAACAGCCAAGGTGTCGTGGTTTAACCCCAGGCAGCAACTAAGACCCACACAGCTACTCGCTCACTTCTNGTCAAGAAATGATCCCAGCTGAACCTCTCCTTAAGATTTTCTAGGAGAATCTTAACAAGGGAATATTAGAAGATCTAGAGAGTACTTTCTCTGTATCACATAGAACAATGAGTCAGAAAAAAGGTTACTTCAGAAAAAAAAAAAAGAAAATCTTGGTGCCTCAACTTTTTCATGCAGCATGCTGTTGCCAATTAGCATTCCCATTCTTTTCCACCATTGTTAATAGATTTTTCAAATCTATTGTCAGTAGGTTTTCAAATGTATTAGACAACTAGAATAGAACTTTTTTCTACTATGTATATACTGAGTCAATTTCTTCAAAATGTTCGTAATTCATCTGTTCTACTCCTTTAATTATTTTGTCATCTCTTTTGAATTTTCAATTTATTGATATAAAGTTTTATGATGAACTATGTCAATCTGTAAGTTTCCACATTTTTCTTAATTGTCTTTGATAAATCAAGGTAGTTCTGAGCAAATATGTCTATGAAGCCTAATCTCCAGAACAGTGACACTAGCTAACTCACAAGTTCTGTGCTAAGAACCCTGAAATATTCTTGCTTTGCTATGAGAAATAGTGCTCACATGAAGCATTCCTGAAATAACTAAGAAAGGAAAGAACAGCCAAGGTGTCGTGGTTTAACCCCAGGCAGCAACTAAGACCCACACAGCTACTCGCTCACTTCTCCCAGTGGGATGGGGGAGAGAATCGGAAGGGTAAAAGTGAGAAAACTCTGGGGTTGAGATAAAGACAGTTTAATAGGTAAAGCAAAAGCTGTGTGCATAAGAAAAGCAAAACAAGGAATTAATTCCCTGCTTCCCATGGGCAGGCTGGTGCTCAGCCATCTCCAGGAAAGCAGGGCTCCATCACACGTAATGGTTAGTAGCGAAGACAAATGCCATCACTCTGAATGTCCCCACCTCCTTTTTCTTCCCCCAGCTGTATATGCTGAGCATGATGTCATATGGTATGGAATACCCCTGTGGTCAGTTGGAGTCAACTGTCCCGGCCGTGTCCCCTCCCAGCTTCTTGTGCACCCCCAGCATCCTCACTGGTTGGGTGCTGTGAGAAGCAGAAAAGGCCTTGGCTGAGCAGTAAGCACTGCTCAGCAGTAATGAAAACATCCCTGGATTATCATCAACACTGTTACCAGCACAAATCCAAAACACAGCCCCATACCAGCTACTATGAAAAAAATTCATACATTGAAGAACTTGACACCATGAAGAAAATGTACACAAGGGAACAATAATTCTTTCAAAAATCAAGTGTTAACTACTTTTAATGAAACCTTCCATTTTACAGTTAAGTCAAAAAGGTTCAGACCTTTTACTGATTATAAATACAACTAATGTAGAAAAAACAGAGAAAGGTGTAAGTTTACTATTAATTGCATCTCAACTGACAAGTTTTCAACTTGAACATCCACAGGCATTTTGAAGGAGGTACCAGATGCTTTTTATAGATGTTTATGTTTAAAGTAAATAAAAGTTTCTAAGGAGCAGAGTACAACACTGGTAACAAAAAGTCTATGTGTAAATATAGGATCTGTTTTTGATAAAAAGGCATACATTTGGAAATATGAATATAGGGGTCATAGAGAGAGAAGAACAACATGGAATGAAATTCAGTTGACATAAAAAGTTGGGGAATTGTACATAAAAGTGTGAAGGTCATTTTCTTGACTGCATTTATGCTAAAAGAAATCATAAATGTAGTTCTCAACTGTTTTAACTAAGATGGGTTGAAAAGGGCAACTAATAAAAGGGCTCGCATCCTAAAATTAGATAAAGTCACCATGGCTTCGACAACTTCCTCTAGTCTAAGCTACTTGCATGGAAAACTGAGATGGCAAGAGCTAATTAAGATCACATCTCAAAAACATAAATTTGAATATTTATATAAGTTATGCTAACATAGCCACTTTTGGGATTATTATTCTCATATAGGATCCCACTGGGATCCTAGGTTGCACTGCCCTCACATATAGCAATTACCTTCTTCACATTATTTTCCTGCTTTTTCCTTTGTGGTAATTGACTAGATGGGGAAATTGATATTTCTTTGCATGTTTTTGGCCATGGATCTTAGAACGGAAGTCCAAATGGAGGGAGGCAGATGTAAAGTACCATTATCATTTAAAGGCCAAAGGATGGGGCAGTGTAAAAATTGAGGATATTTATCAATACAGTGAAGAATTTTTGAGGACAGATCTTGCTTAACTTGATATATCAGATCTAAGGTACTTTAGAGAGTAATGAATCATTCTTTGAAGTGTCCTGCATCTCCCCATGAGATGTAAAGGTAGTGTTAAGCACCAGGTAAGACTGGTAAGACCACATAAGGTCAGCAAGAAAGTATCCATTTCTAAATTAGTGAATGTCAGACACTGATTCTATGCTTTTTACTTGACTTCATCGTGTTTTAAGTTACCAAACTGAACAGTGTTTGTATACCACATTACAATGTTCTGATCATTATGGTTGCTATGGAAACCTAGCTCAAGTTTTATCAATATAAACTCAAATAATTGAATTGTGATTAGGCACAGTAGGAGAAAGAAGAGCTCACACCACATCCTTGTACTTCAAAGCAAATTACAAGGTCATGAGTTTAGGCATGCAGAAACAGGACCTCAAGGTACTCCCACTGCTCCCATCAAGGTGCAGCTGAACACGAGTAAAGGCTACAGAGTCAATGGCTATGAGTCTCATTTAGTATATGCTGTCAGTAAAGTACTGTGATGATAACTTCTTTTGCCTACTGTGCTTCACTACAGGTTGGAAATGGAGCTTCTGGAGCCTTGTAACAGCAGTGAGGGCCTGGCTAGAACTGCAGACTTGTCCATTGTTCCATCTCACAGCTACAGCCTAATTTTGTGAGATCTAATTTGCATAATTAGCTTTAATTATCAAATAACTAGGTGCATCAATTCAGCATGGGAAAAAAGAAAATAAATGTTAAACATTTATAGTATTTTCTGTCTGTGGAAAGGCACAGGTATTCAAGCCAGCACTAGAAGAATTCAGTGCAGTAATTAATGATTTAGAACAGAGTATAAGCAGAAAAGTCAGATCTCAAATGATTAAAAAGGTTTTGGGCCTGCAGCAGTAGCATACATTATAAAGGTTTTCAGGGCAGCTAGGTAAAGACAAGAAATTGTGCAGTATTTGCCATGGGAAGGTAATGTTAACAAGTACAAAGCAATGCATATTGCAAGGGTTAAGATTAATTGCTTGTGCATACTGTGGGGTGCATGCCATTGCTCCGCACAGATATTCGGGAAAAAGAACTGTGTACCAGTTACATGTCTCAGTTGCACTCCAGTGTTCAGTTCTGGTTGTCTTAAAAAGGGAAACAGCACATAAAGAGTGGGCTCAGTAAGAGTCAATGTGAATCAGTAGAAGCAGTAAAAAAGCACAAAAGAAGGTTTTCTGAAATACGTTTATTTATTTTAGTGAAGAACAAAAATGCATTATAGTATCAAACAAAACAATGAATACCAGAGAGAAGAAAAGGCAGAAAATGGTAAATCCCTCTGCCATTTCTTTGAGGAGACAACAAGGGGCAGTTAATCTGGTGCTACTGTGTGTCACTCGCTGAAAGAAACCCTTGCCACAAAATATCACTGGGACAATTTTTTTAGTAGAAAGTGGAAAGGAATTTGATGCTTGCATGCTTGGTGAGTACTTCCGCAGCTAAATTCTAGGCAGAATATTTCAAAGCAGAAAAGTTTGTAAATTGACTCTTCAGGACTAAATGACCAAAAGTACTTCCATAATTTGCCAGTTTTTCCAGATTCTTTCTTCTAGTTTATTTCACACTGGCAAACATCAAACACAGCAGTCCCAGATTATGGTTAGCAGTATAGGCAATTAGTAATGGTGGCCATCCGTTTCTCAGACTTGTTAACTCCTTCATTTCTACGATGACCTCATGATCCCTATGATCCCTATGATACTGTAATTGCATAGTAAATTAATCTGTAACAAATGAGCAAAGAAGAAAATTCCATAAGGTGTAATTGTTGATCAAATTTTACTATGGAAGAAAAAATTGCTAACTTATTTATGGAAAATGTTGATGTAAATGACATACTAGAACTATCAGACATAGCTGTGTGGAGGACAGTAAGTTTGTGAAGTGCTTTTTTTCTTTCTTTTTGACAAAAATCAGAACAACACTGGTCTAACTTTGCTCCTCAACATAGATTCCACCTGATGCTGTACTGGAATTCAGTTTCTGTGGAACATGGATAATAACATGTAGCTGTCTCATAAGGATGCTGTGAGAATTCATTAGTGCATAAAAAGCTCACTGCAACAAGCAATATTTTTTTTAAAAGGAGTTTTAAATGAGACAAAATACTGCTGCAAACTCATCAGTTTCACAATATCAATCCAGAAAACAAATTTCCAAGGAAAGCAATAGGAATTCTATGTTAGAATCCAGATCAAGGATAAAAGGAAATGAAGCAGATTCTTTTATGATCAATAAAAACCATTAAGACTTTTTTTCTCTTTTTTTTGGGGGGGAGGGAGGTGAGTGGGGCTGTGAATTGGTGTCAGATGGCTCTGCAAGTGCTGTAACTAGATTTACAGCTGATTTGTATGAACACGCTAACTGGTCAGTTGTCAGACAAAGAGAAAAAGTAAACCTCTGGTAGTCAGAATGATCTTTCTCTCAAGGGAACAATAATTTGAACCTTCAACTTCTATGCAACAGTTTATTTTCATGAATCTTGTAGGATCTTAATAGCTTTGAGTCCTCATCTGCACTTTCAAATTTGGTTGAAACTGGATACTGGGTTCAAAAGTTGTTGGGGAGACTGGCTGACTGACAGACTGATAAATTAACATGGACAACATGATTGAATAAAACTTTTCTTCTTATAAAACCAGGATAAGAACAAGCTCATATTATTATAACACCAAGCAGACTTTCACAGTTGCTAAGAAAGCCTCCATAATTACAGTACTACACTCCTAAGGCTGTTTGAAGGTATATAATGGCCATAACTGTTATTCTTCTCTGACTACCTGTGAAATAGCTGCATGTCACTCATTCCTAATGGCTGTTTAACAATTACTTTTGTTGAATATGTGCTACCTACTGCCTTTAGCTGGAAAAAACAAAAGACAAGACAAAACAAAAATCTCAATATTCACTTAAGGTTGTCTTCACAAACATCTGTAAACAACATCTATTAACTTAGTTGGGAACACGATGAGCTCTTATAAGCTGTATAGTTAAATTCAGTTCAAAAGAACTGAACTCTTACAGGAAAGCTCTCATAGGACAAGTCACTTGAAATTATTTTATGATGATTCTTTTGAGAATCAAGCAAATACTTGATTTTGACATACACCAGGAAAAGCTGAGGGCTTTTTGGTCATTTATGAGAATACAAAAACCATTAAAATAAATTATGCTCCGCAAAAGAATGTTTATTCATATTCTGAAGTGGCTTACTTCAACAACTTTGAATTTTAAAGTTTGTCTTTGCTGCATTCTGATGGTTATTTTCAGTCAACAGATTGGCATGCATCTAGAGGCAGACGAACATTTGCCTGTAAAAATAACCCATTCCAATGAAATTATCAAGGTTATAATGCATGCAGCATTCAACAAAAGCAAGTCATCTTTCTGGAAAATTCCAAATTGTTGGTCTGATTAAATTATTTGCTAGGTGAAAAGAAAGGCCTGTGACAACTCACCCAAATATGGATTTGTCCAGTGTTTGTTTCTGTCAGGCAAAAGAAGCCTCTTCTGGAAGTTTCAAGCTAAGCTGAGGTGATGCAGACTCCATTGCTGGCATGAACATTACAATTTGGGTACAGTTTGGGCCATTATCACTACAGCTTAACCATGAACTAAATATTTTTTATTAAATATTGAGATTTTTTTTAAGTTTTCTGTCTCATATTTTTCAGTAGTATGGTCATAAACTACAAAATGGTTGTATCTTGTTATTCTCTATGCTTATGCAAAGACTTCCATTGTCATCAATAGAAGTCATACATGCCTGCGTTTCATGTTCTCTTTTCTCTTGTCTTGCCATTGCCAGAACAGCTGACCTGTGAGGACAGAAGTGGGAGGAAAAAATAAATGTTTTAGTTAATCGAGTTCTCCATTTAGTTAAAATAACATTGGCCATTCTTACTTGTTGATTTTCTTTTTGATTCTTTTTTCATCTCTTTAGTCTTCGTACATGTCTATTAGTTCAAAAGCAAATTCTCTACCTGCTGATGAAGAGCCTGGTATGGTGGCATTGCACCTGTACCCCAGAAAAATGTAGGATTCAAATGTTCTGCCCTTATCACGTTGTGGTGCTTTAATCTCTCATAACAAGCAGCAAGCTGGAATACTGAACAAAGTTTTTTTTACATCACAGGAGAAGGCTTATTGTATCATAATGATCCTCTCTGGGCAAAATCTGCAAATGATGCAATATAGCTCAGCTGACCTTATGTCTGAAGCCAGTCCTTAATAATCATCATTACATTGGCTTTCCTGATTACAGAGGCATGACATGTATTCCTGCATCTAACTCCATTCAGCTACAGTTTTTGAATGAGTTTGCTACTAAGTGCAAATAAGAGACAAGATGCTAAACTTGAGGTAAAGCCACATTTCATGACAAGAGATGTGTGTGTGTATGTCTTTTTTTTTT